>SNQJ01S0074721.1:48081-66831 GCA_010110895.2 Picea sitchensis | reverse complement strand
ATTTTATCAATACATGGTTAATTGTTATCATTTATGTATTAATTTTTTCAATCTTTAAGAGTCTATTATCTTAAAAATTCTTCCAGGACTACAATATGGGCATGTGATTTTGAGAAAGAATATGGGAAAGCAATTCATCTTTGTCTTTAGACCTGTGTGATGCTTATTCCATTTCGTTCTTTCATTATTGTTGTAATATGAAAATGTTATTATGATTGATTTTAGCTTTAGCTTGTCATCATATGGTGTTTTCATACTGTTAAATGTTATATGTTGTCCATAATTTCTTATTCCATTTTTTTATGTGTGATTGATCTATCATTTGATTATTTTTTAATTTATTCTTAATGTTAAATGTTGGATAATATCAATATTCAGATCTGATTTTTCTCTCATTTTTAAATATTGATCATCTTAAGATCACATGAATTTTTTTATTAGATATCTTTTTGTTGTTATCAATTTACTCCAATATCAAATATTTCTTTGAATGTATTCTGGAAGTGCTAGTATTGTTCTATTATAGGTTTCCCTTAACAACAGTACAGACAAGAGCTCATACAACACATAAAGATAATACCAATTTCGTTGATTAGCTACAGGTTATTCTGTGTGTTATTTAGTTAAGTTGTTTATGAATGAAACAATGATTACATTAATTAGCTTTGACAGTTTTTGTGTCACTGTTTCAATCGTATTCATTTAGTATTTATTTGTTTAATATATTTTAAAAAAAGAAAAAAGAAGTGTTGTTCATATTTGATTCAAAAACTTTATCAAACAATCATTTTCACAATATTTCATGCAAACCTTGTAAACTGTATATAAATTGTTCATAATCATTTGTATATTCACATTCTTAGATAAATATTTGTAATTATTGTGTCGATTGTTAGAATCTTTTCTTTAGTTAATTTATTTCATTTTTCTATCTTTAGGACCCTAGTTGGCTAACAAAGCCATTAAACCCGTCAGAATAGGTTACACCAAACGACTTGGGTTTTTTAGACAACCCCGGACTGGATCTATTCTTCTAGTTGATGGCATGTCAAATTTTCCTGTCAATAGTCTAGTGGACCTAATGCGGTCTTGAGGACGCGACATGGGATCATGAGGATGCTATGCGTGCATAATACCCACATCTTTTTTAGGATTTTGAAAATCTTGTTGATGTTGTGTAAATAAGTTGTACTAAGGATAATGCAAAAATAAGGGGAGGGGATTGTAATATCCCCAAGGATGAGCCCAGTTGTATTTATGAATTGTAACATGTTTTGTAGGCTGGTGAGCCAAACAATTATAAGATATGGGCTTATGTGTTTATTAGGCCAGAGAGCCTAGGTGCCAAAGGGCAGGAGCCTGTTTTGTACATGTAAATATTCATATTATTAATATAAATAGATCATTGCATGTAAACCGACCACGAAGAAAGAGTATGGGGGACTAAGATTACACTAGGCTAGGTAAGGGAGAGGGGGATGAGAGGTTGGAAACAAGGTCTAAGCCTAAGGGCTTAACTACAAGAGAATAACAATTTATTAATATTCCAAAAGTTGATTAGAAGGATATGTTTATATCCTAAGTTCCTTTGGGAAGAGGGAAGGACTTCCAAATGGAAAGGAGCGTGCTTTGTGGGTGACATGTGTGGGCTCAGGCACATGCAGTTTAAGGTGGGAAATTCATCTTGTTGGGGGGTTGGATCCCATTCTCCCATCCCTTGCCTAACTCGTTTGGGCCTTGGTCGTGGACTTCGACATTTTCCTTGCATCTCTTAAACTAGTAACCCATGAAGTTGATATGCGTTTTCTTGTGAAGCCAACATATATGTAGTTGCCAAAACCATGTTGTGCCTTACTGAATTGTGGATTGTTTCCATTTCCTGAGTTATATTGAGCATTGTTCTTGTCCTCACCTTGCTGGAAACTAAGTGGAAGCTAGTTGAAGAAGCAGGTTGTCGGGCCCGTGGTTGAAGAAGCGGGTTGTCAGGCCCGTGGTTGAAGAGGCAGGTTGTCAGGCCTATGAACAACTCTCTCTAGGTGACTGAGTTGTTGGGAAGTGATTTTCTTCTAGAGAGAGTCCAACACCAGCTACAGAGCTCTGATAATTCATGATCTGGCCTGTTGCCGAGACCTTGAAAGGGGAAGTAGAGCATCCAATGGATTATGTAACAATGAAGGTGCATATTCTCGGGGTGGAATAAGCATGTGGGGAATGAGAGTCTATGAGTAGTTGGCATAAGAAGGATACTGGAGAGAATCCTTATAGTTGCACTGTGAAGTTTCATGTAACCTCATCCTAGTCTAAGATTCCCTTTCCCTGGGTGGAGCTTAGTCCCAGCTTAGGGGTGAACCACTGTTGAACGTGATTAACAACGTGGTCTAAGGCTGGGATCTTCATGGAAGTTCTGCACATAGTTGGTGGATATCAATTAAAATATAAGTATCCATTCCCTGTTCATTCACCTACTATGTATTTATATATGCTCTTATATCTATGGTTTTGTCTTAATTACTACATGTATGTTTTTACTGTTATTTTTGCATCAGTCTGTGTATTAGAAGAATATGTTGTTTGTATATGGTTTTAATTATAGTTAGATGATAATTGTTATTTATACGAGATAGCATGACCTGGCCTGGGTGGTTGGGGACATTAAAAATTGGTATTAGAGCATAGAGAGACATCTGGAAGTGACATTGCCTGACCTCTTGGTGGTTGGGGAAGTTACAATGATGATTTAGGATTGTTTGATTATTTCGTCTACGCCTTGATTTAAGGAATATTTACCTTGCACCTTGATCATGTTGTAATTTAATCATGGGATAATGATGGTTGTACCATTTTCTAGCCTTGATTAATTGAGCACATCTCATCGATGGCGATGCATGATGAGTTAGTGACAAAATGTACTTGCGCGCCTTGATCTAAGTGGGCATGTTATTTTCTACGTAATTTTTTTCTCTTGCATCTTGAATTTTAAAAATGATCACTCCGGCGTTGTGAGAAGACACTAATTTAATCCCTTGCCATTACTCAAGTTGACCTGTAAGCGTTCTAGATTTGTTTAGTTTCTCCTGCAGTGAGTATTCAAAGGTTGATTTAGGTTAATAACGATCATGTTTATCCTTGTGCCATGGATTGTTGATATTTTAGGATTGATGGATTAATGCATGGATGATAGTTGATGTTGATGTTTTAGCTAGTTTTTTGGTTGATTGTGCTAGTGGGATGTAGACACCTCCTTTTTCCTCAGAAAATTTTCCATCCCTGAGACCTTAAATGGTTAAAATCAATTGGAACTTGGGCTTGAGCATTTCTTATGTGTCCTGGAGATCTCAACCTTGTAGGGTAGGTTGGGCAGGTAGTATATTATGTGATTCTTGTGATTATCCTTCTAATCCTTATGATTCATTATGCTATCTCATTTTGTCTTGTTGTTATCCGATGATTGTCCTTATGAGATGAGTTGAGCGTTTATGATTCGTATTATTTATGCATTGTTATTAAATGTGAATGCAATGATGTTGAGTTGTTGTTAATTAATGTGTTAATAGATCGATATGTGTGTCATGGTTCATGATGATGATGTGTCTTCACTGGGTCGTAATTAATGGTTAATGCATTGATATTGTTTCGTTATTATATGTGAAGGCTATGTCGATGATGTTGTTATTTATTATGATGTTTTATTTACCTAATGCAACATTAAAGGAATAAAAAAATTAAAAAAATTACTTGTTGTACGTCTCTTTGTTGTCGTAATGGAAAGGTTGTTACATATGGTATAAGAGTGGGTTCAAACCTGCGACTGTGGATAGTCACGCCTTCCACTGCATTAAACCCTTGACTAATACTTAGCGCTAATTAAAATTTTAACCTGTCCATGTTGTAATCAAAATTAGAGGACGTTGCAGAAATTCACAACGTGGTGCTGGGGAAGGAGGTGCAACGCCTCCAGAAGTGCCCACACCCTAGGAGTCTAATCCCCAAGGGGAGGAACAAGTCCTTGGGAAGGATATGATTGTTGTAAGGGATGCTGATGGTCTGACAAGGTCCTTCTAGAGAATGTCAGAAGCCTTGACTAACCGGCTGTACTAAGATAAGGCCCAGGCGCCTGTACCCTTGAGGGTCCACAACGTGCCCCAGCCAGTACTGGTATCATTCACAAGGAACTATAGAATATTAAGTTCCCGTGTTCATGAGTGCCACAGACAACTCAGTCGCAGAGGCATGACTGGAGAACAAGCTAATGTGATTCACACTTCGCGGTTACGACCTCCAACATGAAGGTCTGCATCAGGATATTCAACTAAAGGGGAGCGCTCTTCTATGATGGAAGACACTCCTACCTCAGCTAAACATGGTCAGCAAAATCGTGTTACGAGAATGGTTCGAGGAACTGTTTCGGGAGAAGTAATTGTCAGAGGAATTCATTTAGTGCCAGCTCGATGAGCTCAGTGCCTTACGATAGAGTGGTCCTACAGTGCCAGATTATAAGACTATATTTATGGAGCTACATCAGTATGCCCCACATATGAACACAAAAAATATGGAGATCAGCGGGTTCGTGATCGACCTTAACTCTGGATTTATTGTGAAGGTGAGATCAAAACACCTCAGATATTGCACGATGCAGTCTAATAGGCCTCATAACTGAGAAGGATTGACTGTGGGAGTCAGGGCATGACTCCTACAAGACTGTCTGGTTGAAAAGGCCAGAGCGGTCGGGTCAACAGGACACACTACCATTGTGGAGATAGGCATGGCCCACAAGATTCTTGATCGCGGTGAATAACTGCCAAGACGAGCACCAGACCACTATACTCGAGGCAACGGGTACTATCACCAACCAAACTTAGTATTTGTTAGATCCCAATGGTACAAAGAGCTCTATTTCTAGTACCGCGATGAAGGGATTTAGATAAAGGCATTCAACGAGACGAGTTTAGATTCATTGATGTGGCTTCGAGTACCAACCTGATGGTTGGAGGAAGGGGTATGAACTATCGTTTTAACTTGGGGATAGTGTAATGAAGTCCAACCTACGTCACAATCTTAAGATCTTATGACAACATGATCAATATGGACTTGTGGGAATCACATTATGCGATACTCAATGGTAAGATGAGGCGGATGCGTTGGACCAACGATAAAAGAAAAAGAAATGTGATTGTAGGAAGAAAATGGGGAGTATCTCCAGAGGTTCATTTCTTCCCTACAGCTACAAGAGAGCATGCGAAGGATGAAACTTATATGCATACTTAGCGTCAAATGTCAAGGCCATGGAGGAAGGATTAGAAGACCTTCCCCTAGTACGAGAGTTTGTGGACGTGATTCCCAAAAGAATTACCAAGTGTGTCGCCCGAAGCCAAGATGGAATTTATCATCGACCTAAAACTTAGAACTAAACCGATGGAAGGAAATCCTTACTGAATGTCGACCCCTAAGTTACAGGGGTTCAAAGTGGAACTGAAGGAGTTGTTGGACCTAGGAATTATACGTCCAAGTGTATCACCTTGGAGTACTCCTGTTAATTTCACACGGAAGAAGGATGGGTCATGGAGACTCTTCTTGCCTACCATCGAGTATTCCTTGACGATAGTTGATATTTTCTTGGATGGCAGAAGATCAAGACAAAATTTTACGCTTGGTACTACAGTTTCGTGAGAGAACAAATTACAGGATGCGGTCACAAAGCTATCGAGGATTTATTGCATATGGCATGTTATCTCCAATGAAGGAATGTGGATCCAATGAAGGTAGAGGATATCATGGAATGGCTTGTGCCGACGAATGTCCCAGAAGTACGTAGCTTCATAGGTTTAGCAGGATATTATTGATGGTTTTTCGAGGGTTTTTCGAAGATAGAAAATCCGATTACAGAGTTGCAAAAGAAGAACAAGAAGTTTTTATGGACCGAGAAATGTGTAGAATCATTTCGAAGGCTCAGGGGGCTGTTGACGAAAATGCCAATACTAAAAGTCCCTGACATGGAAGAGAAATTATTGGTATGCACCAACACATCCTAAGAAGTCTTAAGCGCAGTCTTGGTACAAGACGATCGAGTGATTGCTTACATCTCGAGAAAGTTAAGGAATCATGAGGATAAATATGTAGTGCATGACTTGGATTTATTAGACACTATGTATTCCCCGAGAGTGTGAGGACACTACCTAATAGGATGAAATTTTGAAAAAAAATGGACCACAGTGGTTCACAACACCTGAATACGCCAAGTGACTTGAATGCGCGGCAAAGGCATTGGTCAAAACTGGTTAGCGAGTACAATTTTGAGATTACCTACATAAAAGGAACAATGAATAGAGGCAGATGCATTGAGTCAGAGACTGCGCTTATTATCGGTGGTGCCTCTTCAGACGAATCTTCATGAAATTAATTTAACTATAGCGCGACGATGATTGGTATAAAAAGGTTAAGGAATTCTATTGGACAAGACACCATGTTGGTACCAAATTTGAGGGATATACTATGGACAACGAAATATCATTGAGATATAATAATCGGATTTAATTACAACCCAATGATGAATTGATAAGTTTTGGTCTTTTGTGAATCTCATAGAGCAGTGTACATGGCTCCTTTAGGAGTCATGAAGGTGAGGACAGACCTTAAGCCATTATTCTTCTGGAAGGGATATAGACGGACATCGTCAACTTCATGGCAAGATGTATAGAAGTTCGGTAGGTGAATCCTGAACATAAACATCCAACAGGATTTCTATGACCACTCACTATTCTAGAATCAAAATAAGAGGTCATTTCGATGGAATTCTTGGGGAAATTTCCGCTGACGACTAGGAGGCACAACTCGATTTTCATGATAGTTGAAACTCTGACGAAGAGTTCACATTTTGACCCTGTGCATATGACACATCAAGCACCATGTATATCTATAGCTTAAATCATTAATATTTTGAGACTCCTAGACGTACCACAAGAATCGTATCCAATAAGGGATTCGGTGTTTGCAAGACGATTTTGGATGACTTTCCCAAGAGGCCTTGGGAACACAACTGAACTTTAGTACAACATATCCTTGATATATGCAGGATGAACGAAGGAATGAACCAATTTGGGAAGGTTGTGTTGCATATGTTTGTGTTGGACCAATAAAAATGTTGGGAATAGTTGTGGTTGCTGGCCGCGTTTGCATGCAACAACAGCCATCAAAGCACCATTAATATGGCGCCATTTGAGTTTATTAATGGAAAACCATGTTAGATTCCTTTGAGTTGGGATCGACTCGAGGATGGGATCCTTGTAGGATGAGAAGCGATCCAAGAATTTAAAGAACAATTACAAATGATACGAAAGTGGATGGAAGAAGTGAAGGATTGACATAAGGGTTTGTCGATGCGCATCACGTCGACCATACTTATGAAGGGCCTAACGAATAACCATGCCTCAGTCCTTGAGGTTTTGTTTGATATTATCTTGTATCTATGTGCAATTTTAGGTCAGTGATCCTATGCATGTGATTGACTTGAGTTCTTGGCGAATGTTGGGCGAGAGTGCGCTCACGGTGGAGCCAATCCTCTTTCTAGACAGTCGCATTCAACAACTGTGACATCGAATTGTTGATTAGGTCAAGGTCCAGTAGCATGTTTATAGTCCACATTCATCTACCTGGGAGGCTGCATATGATATGCATCCTCATTTTCCAATTTTTTTTACCGCTAGACCCTTAGATATTGTCAAATACTTTATTTTTGCACTTGTATACCATGAAAGTTTCGAACAAAGTTTAAAAAAAGAGGGGGTGTATGTAATATCCTTCTCTTGCACACACCTGATTGGAATTATTCTTTGAGGACACTTGCATGCAAGTGATCCAGTTCCTTATATGATTGATTTCTTTTCTTATGGATTATGATGATGTTCTGGATATGACGATATGTTATTTGATTATATTTGTATCGACAAGTGCTATTGACTGGTTTCTCCTGAGTGTGCAGGACTCTGGACTGATTGAGGATGTAGATGGCATCAATGGACCTCCTTGGACTCCAGATCAGGTTAGGGAGTGGACTGTTTATGGTTTGATTGTTTTTGTTATTGCATATATGGCATATGACCGGTAAATTATGATGTTGATTTTGGATCGTTGACATGTTTCCTTGATGGATGAAGGCTGACGATATCTTGCTAATACGACTCACATTTCGATTAAAGGGGTCATGAACAACAACCAGAGATATTGAGGGAGAGGTGTGGCAACATCCCTGCCGCAACCTACTAGGACTCTCGTCGTGGCTCAAACTATAGTTTAACGATTACCTAGTTCGAGAGATCCACAATGTCATGAGGGAAGACTGAGACAGTCACTCATGAATATTCTAAGGGGCATATAATAAGGTAGGGTCTTTATTCCTTAGAGGCCCGTAGTCTCCCACAAGGTTACCTAACAGAGTATTGAATCCAAGGGCTTTACGTCTACCAAAATCAGTCAAGAGGCAAGTGGCACCCTTGGAGCACGTAGTGCATCTTGAAGGGCATGTCGCATAGATGGAACTTGAATGAAGGTGAGTGGCACCCTTGGAGCACATAGTGCATCTTGAAGGGCACGTCGTAGTTTTAACACTAGTAAGTCAATGAACCTAGGTACCTAGAAAAAAATATCACATTTTGACCTGGTCAGCCTTAAGATAATTGTTGCATGAGTAAAGTATATTAATTATAACTTTTCCCTTAAAAACTTTCTAAGCCTAGTTGAAATTAAAGCCTAGGTCTAAGTAGGAAATGAGGAAAAAAATTAAATTAAGCAATTAATAAAAGGGGGGAAGATCAAATTATAATTAAATGGGGGGAGAAATCAAATTAGAATTAAAAGGGGGAAAAATCAAATTTAGAATTAAATGGAGGATTAAATTATTTAAAGGATTAATTTCTGTTTATGTGAAAAACTTGCTAAATTCAAGCTTAGACAAAAGCGAGAATTAATTGCAAAAGGAATGTGGAACATAGGAGTCTAGTATAGAGAAATTCCTAAAATGGACTCAACTAATCTTTAAGAAAGGCGTGATTCATTAAGGGAATGTGAGGGAATAAAGGGATATTGAGGAGCATTTTTAGGAATGCTTTTAGGTGGGTGAGGGAAATGGGAAATTTAATCAATTTAATTAAATGAATTTTCGATGCAACTAAGGGATCGGGTGACAAGTGTAAGGGGGGGAATATTCCTAATAAAAAATTAACAAAAAATATTTATGTGCATTTGGAAACTAGTCACTAAGAGAACTCTATAAAATAAATGGCAGAGAAGGGGAAGGGATCACGACTGGTTTGCATAAGGTTACGTTGCCAAATTTTCCTTGACTGGTTTTTCTTGTGGGAGTTGGGATACCCAGCTCGATAGAAAGTTGTAGTTCAACCTTGTGAGGTGAGCTGGGAGCTATCTTTCTCTAGTTTGTGTGCGTGGCCCCTTTGCGGCTTGGGGGTCTCAAGGGGAAGAAGAGTACCTCTAGATTTGGTTGGGAGGTACCAGTGAGGTCTCAACGATTAGCAAGCATGAGTGAGGAGAATCGCCAACCTCCAAAGACATCAACAAGCCAACATCGGTTAGAGTATTCCGATTTAATATGTAATTGTATTAAAATTTAGTTTTATGCTTGCATGGTTATGGTTTTCAAATGACAATTATTTTGCGTTGAGTTTTCCTTGCATGTGTCTAGTTATGGTGATTTTATCAACTTGTTCATATTAAGTTTTAGTTTATTATTATAGTCTAATGGAGGGAAGGAAGCTAATCTATATACACATACACATGGGATGATTGTTTCTTTAGTGATAAATTAGTATTTCATCTCTTTATGGTCGTGTAAATACTATGCATTGTAAGTTTTACTGTAAGCGCAAGTTCTCCTTGGTGTTGTAACACTTTGCACTTATAAGTTATATGGCATTGGACAATTTTTCCTGGCTGGTAATAAACACCTGCACATAGTATGTTGACACTATCTCCCAGCTTTGATTTTGACTGGTTGATTCTGGATTCACATTATTCTTCCCTTAGAAATTTTTTTTTTCCTTACAAACTCATCAATGTTGTCACTGAATCCCCTTCTATAGTCTTGGCATACCCTTCCCTTGGGATACAAACCTGAAGGTTCCTTCCGCTCACACTCTTTGTCCCTTCCTCCTACTGTGTACTTCTTTTTACTTGCCTTATTTCGCAGCCTGTCATGGCCCCTGGATGACTTGAAGGGATTTGATGTCCTTCCCGACATTACCTTAAACTCACTCAAATCTCCAAGAGAGAGAGACTCAGGGTGTGAACGCCTCTGTCGAGAGTTACATTTACTTTCCGTAGTGTAGAATTGAATCCTTAAGCAGGATGTCTAGCAGTCATTGTCCAATGGTAAAAACAAAACTATTTTATTTATTTTACATGAACCAAGAAAGTGATGAATTACTTCCTGTCAAAATATGTTCTCTAAGGCGAAGTATTGTTGGGCATCGTACACCATGTTTCTGAATAAATTCTTGCAGAAGCAAGTTTCTTTTGAAAGCTTATTCTATATAGATGTATTGGTTCATATCGACTGTTTGAAGAGCTTCTCTATGAGTACAAATAATGGCATGATTCTTATTTTTTGGCTTCCCCTCACCAATAATAGGATCACCAAGCAACTTGATGCAGTAATCACAAATATCAGATTCGATTCCTTTCTCTTTTGAAATAATTGTAGTGTCTTGGATATTATGACTATATTTATTTAAAGTTTTGTTATCATCAGAAGAAGACATTGAAGTATTATCAGGAGGGACAATTTAATTTTTCAAGATATCATGTTTCTCCCGATCTAACAAAATTAACGAAGTTGGAAAACAATGTTGTGTTTCTACAACTCGTAAGTTTTCAAGATCATCATGAAAGTTTAAATGAAACTGTGAATGAGTATTAATGCCTAGTTCAGATTGGTTAACAATTAATTGATCTTGCTCGTCTGAAAGAGAAATAAGATATTCCATACATTAAAATGGTATTTTACCATGGTTCACCCCCCATGTGCTATGTCCTTAAAGATTTGGAATTCTTTACTTTGTTATTCATCTTACTCAAAATATTGCGCTACGCACATTGAATCATAAGTTTAGTAATAGTGAGGCTAACCAGTGTCACACCAAGCTCCACATATTGTGACCTGACCCTCAGTTATAGTCCATAGTATCCAAAACTAACTCAATATGAGCTCCACATCTCTCAACCAAAACTAGTAACTGCGACTCAAAACTAAAAAAGGTTCTCAAAGATACTCTAAAACATGCTCAAAACATAGATACATATATATCCTCATATCTTACAATTCCTATTTATACTACCAAAATGGGTAAAAACCCTTACGATAAAGAGCCAAAACCCTAACCCTAAGAGGATTAGGTTTGTCCACATTAAAACCTCCCGTGCGCAACTAGTCCATGATCCAAAATTTTCCTCGCCGTGTAGTCCTTCTTTTGCCTCTGCCTTTCCTCTTTCCTCGTGCTTCTTTTCCCTCTTTCCTAGCACACTTCTTTCTTTATTTTCCGATGCACACTCCAACTGTCCTCCAAAACTGTTGCACATTTCCCAAAATAGCCTACTCCAACATTGGTAATGGAAAAATGGGAGAAGGTAGGTACATTGTATTTATTTACTATTAATATTGACTCTTAAATATATATAGCTTCTACATGAGTGGATAAAACACTGCAGAATCATAGGCTTGGACACATGAATGAGAAGGGGATGCAGATACTTCACAAAAGTAATTTGCTGCCAGATCTTAAACAAGTTGATTTGGATTTTTGTGAGCATTGTGTTTAAGGAAAACATGAGAGAGTCTGATTTAATCGGGTCAAAAAAGAAAAGAAGAATGAAAAGTTGGAGCTTGTGCATACAAATGTATGGGGACCAACTTAGGTATCATCTCTTGGTGAATCTCGTTATTATGTTAATTTTATTGATGTTGGAACTAGAAAAACTTAGGCTTATTACATTCGACAAATATCTTATGTTTTTGACACTTTTAAGAAATGGAAATCTTTGGTTGAGAATGAGATAGGAAAAAAGTTGAAGTTTCTGAGATCATACAATGGAGGTGAATATTACAGAAAAGAGTGTGATGATTATTGTTCATACCATGGGATTCGTAGAGAGAAGAAAGTTCGAGGAACACCATAAGAAAATGTTGTGTCAGAAAGGATGAACAGGAAAATCATGGAATGTGAAAGGAGTATGAGATTTCATGTTGGGTTTCCCTTACATGTCTCGACATATGTTGTAGATATTGTTATTTACTTAATAAACATGGGAACTTCAATATATTTGGATGGTGGCATTCCAGAGGAGGCATGGACAACTAAAAAGGTAAACTATTAATTTATGAAGACTTTCGGTTGTGAAGCATTTGTCCTTATTGATAAAGAAAATAGAACAAAGATTGAAGCAAAATGCAATAAGTGTACCTTTATTGGATACGATGTTAATGATTTCGGTTATCGTTTATGGGATTATGAAAATCACAAAATAATTAGGAGTAGAGATGTCATATTCAATGAAAAGGTCATGTACAAATATCAGTTGCACGAAAAGAAACAGGAGAAAAAAATAGAATACATGATGCTTGATGAAATCAAAGAAAATGAAGTTCTAAAGGATACCAGATAATCAAAATGTACAACAATAGGAGAAGTAGATACCTCAAACTCCTGTGAGTGTTGTTAGAATATATACCAGGCTAAGTAGACCCCTTAAAGGATACTCTCCTTCATTGTATTATTTATTGTTGACTAATTCCGGTGAATCATAAAGTTATGAAGAGGCGATGTAGGTAGACAATAAAAATAAGTGGGATCAAGGAATGAAAGAGGAAATGGATTCCTTGGTAAACAACCATACTTGGGACTTGGTTCAGTTTCTTGCAGGAAAAATAACATTGCAGAATAAATGGGTTTACAGGTTGAAAGAAGAATATGGAGGCAAAACGTGGTCCAAGGGTAGACTTGTTGTAAATGGTTTTTCACAAAAGAAAGGTATATATTTTGGTGAAATATTTTCTCCAATTGTTAAAATGACTTTAATTAGGACTATTTTAAGTCTTGTGGTAGTACAAGATTTTCATCTTGAACAGTTAGATGTAAAAACATCTTTTCTGCATGGGGATTTGGAGGAAGAGATTTATATGCAACAACCACAAGGGTATGAGGTCAAAGGAAAAGAGAATTTAGTATGCAGGTTGAAGAAGAGATGGTATGGCCTAAAGCAAGCTCCAAGGCAGTGGTATTTGAAGTTTGACAATTTTATGACATAACAAGGTTATAGTAGATGTCATTCTGATCACTGTGTTTATTTTAAAAGGATAGAGAATGGAAGTTATATTATCTTGCTATTGTATGTAGATGACATTATTTTTGCAGGGAATAACATGCAAGATATAAATGTGATAAAAAATAAATTACTTAATTCATTTGCAATGAAGGATTTGGGTGCTACAAAAATATCCTTGGTATGAGAATAACAACACTAACCATATATAGCTCAGGTACCATTTCATATGATTCATCTTGGAAGATGGACATTTGAAGTTGGAAAAGATACATACTAGCCAGAATCTTGCAGACATGTTAACAAAGGTAGTAACCAAGGAAAAATTGAGTTCCTACTTATTTTTAGTTGGCCTTCAAGCATGAAGGTGAAGATGAGAAACTTTCCAGGTCCAAGGGTATATCATAGTCCAACATGTACAGTAGAAGTGGAGTTGTTGTGATCAATATCCAAGTGGGATATTGTTGGTTGTGGAGCCTAATTATCTTCCTAATTCATATACAAGTCAAAGAAACTATAGTAAGACCTGGCAATTTCGCTTCAGGGGTGTTGCCCCCGAATCCCTCATCGGGGGGGTGGGGTACAAAAATTTGTCGCCTCTCGCCTAGAACCCCTGGAAACATTTTTTTGGGGGAAAGGCCCCCTCACACCCCGTATTAGGGAATGAGGTCCAAGCACGGCAGAAAAAAAACATCTGAATCATGAATATAATCAAGCTCCACAATCAACAGACGAGAGATATCTAACAAG
Organism: Picea sitchensis; assembly: GCA_010110895.2. NCBI lineage: Eukaryota > Viridiplantae > Streptophyta > Pinopsida > Pinales > Pinaceae > Picea > Picea sitchensis. The sequence goes on along the minus strand of SNQJ01S0074721.1, from coordinate 52,758 downwards.
AGTAGAAGTCTTCCCCCATACAAACCACTGATAGGTTATTTCAGGTGGCCAAGTTTCCTTTACACACATTGATGAAATTGCACATTGATGTTTTGAGATTGTATCAGTAAAGACTAAGATAATAACTCTGGGTATTGTAATATTTTTCCTTCTTTAGAAGAAGACGAAGGAAAAAAATGATTAACATGTCATATTACATGTTTTGTAATTTTAACCCCACTAATAATTCCATTTATATGGATGATGTCAAGACAATAAAAGAAATATACGGATAATATCACTCAACATATTATATGGAATGTTTATTAGTTATCATCCCATTAGTAATTTTAATCTATATTATTCTTTTGTATTTTAATTTATTGTTTCATATTTTAAATTATCCTTAACTGTGTGCTTATGTTTGTTTGGAAGCCCCTATATGTACATTAGGGATGCAATCTTCATGAAGAAATAAAATTAGTACCACCTGATCAAATTTGGGAAGCCCTTCATCATCAATGCACACAAAGGTAAATAAAAGGTCTCTGTGGGAAGTGCTAACCAAGCTATTGTTTGGGCCAAGTGCCATGTTTAACAATAAGGTTCTCCCATATGTAAAGTCTCAATTAGACCTCACACTGTTTCAAATAGGGAACCCATACTATTGAGCTGGGCATAAAGACTGTAGCAACACAAGCTAAGAAATTGATCAATTCTAGTAGGAAGCTTGTATTACTCTTCTTAAGAGAAAATCAACCAAGAGATGAATCGAAAAAAGTAAATGAATCTATGGAGGGTTGTACTAATGATAAGAAAAATCATTTGGAGGATATTTTATATGCATACAAAGAGGTGTTCTAGGATCCTAAAGGGTTACCATGTACGAGGTAAGTGAAGCATGGTATACAATTGTTTCTTGAATCTAGATTTCCAGACATTGGGTTCTACAAACAATCCATCCTAGAAGTAGATGAAGTGAAGAAAAATTTGTAGTAGCTATTGGAGTAGGGAGTAATTCAACTAAGAAAGAAGTACTTTTACCAAGAACATCACCTTGCGAGTCACATATCATCATAGTAACGAAGAGGGACGAGACTTGGAGAATGTGTATTCACTATAGAGCTTTGAATAAGATCGCCCTCAAGAATCGATACCCTTTGCCTAGGATCGATAACTTACTAGATCAATTGTAGCATGCCAAGTACTTCACCAAGTTGGATATGAAATTGGGGTACCACCAGGTATGATTAAAAGAAGAATATATCTAGAAGACCACCTTTAAGACAAGGAAAGGTATATATGAATGACTAGTAATTCCTTTTGGTTTATGTGATGTTCCAACTACATTATGTGTTTGATGAATGATGTATCACATCCCTTTATAGATTCATTTGTAATAGTGTACTTAGATGATATATTGGTTTATATCTCTGCCTAGGAAGAGCATACCTTATTTCTCTTGCAAGTGTTAGAGACCCTAGAGAATCATCAACTACTAGAAAACCTTAAGAAATGTGAATTTTTTCAGCAGTTATTGGTGTATTTGGGATATGCGACTGGTGGAAGGGAACTCAAGATAGATCCCATGAAGATGGAGGCCATTCTCAAGTGGCGAAATCCAACTAATGTCACTGAGGCTAGGAGATTTGTCATGGTATCACAATACCTATAGAATTTTATAGCATCCTTTCCAACTGTGGTTGCACCATGTTATGATCTAACACCTTACTCCATGCCATAACAACAATCAATAGGATATTTGTTAGGGTATCAAAATATCTATAAAATTTTATAGCATCCTTTTCAACTATGATTGCACCATGTTATGATCTAACACCTTACTCCATGCCATAACAACAATCATTAGGAGATTTTTGTGGGGAAAGAATAAACAAAAACACTTTTGAATAGATGAAACGAAATAATATTCAAACACTATTTCTTACATTTCTCAATGCGCACTAGCCATTTAAAGTGGAGGAAAATGCAAGTGGATATTCTATGGGAGTGGTCTTCATGTAGGGAGATCAAGTAGTATGCTATGATTTTGAAATGTTCCATGGTGGAGTATTGAACTACCTTACATATGAGAAGGGACTCTATGCTCCAATTCAAGTTATTAAGAAATGGAAGTACTATATAAAAGGAAAGGAAACCATCATCCACACCGATCACCAACCATTGCAGTATTTGCAGGCCCAAAGAAAGATTCAACAAATCTAACAGTACAAGTTGATGGGATTTTTGCAAAAGAATAATCTAATCATCCAATATAAAAATGCGAATTCACTAATAAGTTGGCATACATGCTTTTGAGGCTACCCACATCCAAGATCATATATTCAAGAACTCTTATGCACATGGATCCTTTCACTCTTGATGGATACAAAGAGACATACATAGAAGATGAAGACTGCAAAGAGGTGTTTTAATAGTTATAGGGTCAAGTTTGTGGAGAAGAAGGTAATGCTAAGGCTAACTATCATCTCCAAAATGGGTTTCTGTACAAGGTAGACAAGCTCTGTGTTCCTAAAGGTGAAATATTGCAACTTATAATCAAAGAGGCTCACACCTCCAAAGTTGTAGGAAACTTTGGTTTGAAGAACGAATCCTTCAAAAAATAGTGAAGAATTGTCCTTGTAACCTTCAATTTCAAATGTTGCGAATTAACTCACCTCTTGGGTTGGGCCTTTAAAGAACAAAATCTCTTACTTAATCATTTGAACAATTAGTGGTTTCCCTACTAAGAAAATACAAAAATATTGAAGTCCTTAATAACAAGCATCCATTATAATGTTTGAAGGGATAAACATTTTCCCACTCACCAAGTATGAAGTATCCAAAGTAAATCCTAACCCTTCCAATTGCCAAGTATAAATTGTTTATGTTTTGGGGCTAAAGTCTTCTTCATTATTATAATCCCATATTTCCATTAACTCACCAATCTCCCAAGTGGGTTAATAGGTAAAATGAAAAATAAATGATCTAAAGTGGGTTAATAGGTAAAATGAGAAATAAATTATCTAAAATGCAAGATCACTTGGAGGAAGAATGGTCCATGTGATTTTTTTTTACTTTAAATTCTCCAAATGGAAAATAATTGATCTAAAATGCAGATCATTTAGACAAAAAAAAAAAAAAATGACCCATATGATTTTTCACTTCTAAACTCTCCAAATCAATTCATTCTCCAAATTGTGATTTTTTATCTCTAAACTCCCAAATCAATTCATTCTCCAAATTGAACCTTAAACGAGTGAAGACTTTCAACAATTAGTTTGTTCAAATAAGTAAAATCATTTTGATGAATGAGGATAAGAGATTGGATCTTTGACGATTTGAAGCCTTTGCTCTCCTTCCCTGGAATGCCAATGACTTGGCTTCCTTTCAAACCAGATAATTGAGGGTCAGGAACATGAATGTCCAGTCCTTTGAGGTCTTATCCAAGGATGAATGATCACTCATATTCACGAGCTCCAAGACATTTTGAATACATTTAATCTTTTAATTGAGCTCTAAAGGGTTGAAACCTTTTACTTGACCCTTCAAATGGGGGATAGGATTTGTAGTTCGAAAACATGAATACAAACTTCATTCAAACTTAAATTCCTACAATTTCAGTCAAACTTGATTACAATCATCAAAATTATTTAACACGATTATATATGAAATACCATAACCATACCCAATAATCAAAATTATTACGCCGAGGGCACCTTATCTCTATAATGACTTTTTGCTACAGTGGTCGATATATCTGCAAGTTTACAGAACCACCTGCCACCATCTGTCAATTGTGGGTTGTTCAAGTGTCCCTCTTCGAGCGAAGACTTTCTTGCACTTCCTCGGGGGTTTGCTTGTCTTCGTTGTAAAAACAACATGAATCTCATCGCCTTAGAAGGATCCGGTTCTACAAGTCAAAGCCTCTGTGAGAGAGCTGGCCTCTGAGAGTTCGTCTTTTTCTTCCCATACTTTATTTTTCATTAAGGTGAATAATATACAATTTGTTACGTAGCATTCAATGCTATAGCATTTGGTATATATATATATATCGTTGGATATACTTCTGTATATATATTAAGTTGAATCAAAGATTTATATATCATCTATCATAACGTTTAATATTGCATAGCAAATTACTTATTACTAGCTCTTCATTATTCATGAAATTCCTCTCAAACCGGACTGAAAAACTTAATAAAGTGAGATTCTATTCCTCTCAGACAGGTCTGAAAAACTTGGCAAATTGCCAACAAAGCAGGAAAGGACATGAAAATCAGACAAAGCAACAAAGGCTATGGAGAACAAGGGTGGAAAAGAGTAGATAATAAATTTGGTTATCCCTGGGAATTAAACGCAGAAAGAGACAGGAGTACGCAAAACTCCATGTCTGAATTTGAAATCACAAAGGTAGGCCAGAACTTGCGAAAGACTTGATGGCCAGGGGCGCCTAACCAACTTTTCAATGAAAAATCAAGCAAATTCTAGAAGGATGGTTCAACTCCTCGAAACCTGAAATACACGTATTGCATAATGACCCAGAGCATTATATTTCTAAGAAATTATTTATCATCTCCCACCATTAACATACATAATAACAAAGAACAAATCTGAAAAGCATCATGATCCAGACCATTATATTTTTAAGAAATTATTTATCACTTCATGAAAATAAGTTTGATATTTAGGGTCACT
>SNQJ01S0074721.1:33078-44298 GCA_010110895.2 Picea sitchensis | reverse complement strand
TATATATATTACTTTAAATTAGTAAAAAAACATATATGTTTTTAAATATGAAATTGAAAAAAATACATTAATTTTTTTAGTTTATTATTTTAAAAATTTTAACTTTGTTTTATTTATTTATTTTAAAGTAGGAAAAAGTCTGCAATATTTAGTTTAATTTTTATTGATGCAATCTCAAGATCTCCATGTGTGTAAATATTTTTATGTTCTATGAGAAGGTAGATTTCCACCCCTATCAAATGTCTTTAGATGTTGGGTTTTAAACATGTTTTCTTAACCAATTAAAAGCAATTTTAAGTCATACTCCAAGACATAATTGTAATTTAAAATCATAACCAAAACCATTTATATATACACTCAACTCAAATATCTAATATTCCACATTTTAAATATTCATTTAATTTAAAATTACAATTTTAATTTATTTTTAATTTGCACTAACTCTTTCTTGATAAAAAGTCATTTGAATTTATGTAAATATATTAAAAGCAGTGTGAAACTTTATATCATAAATCTTTGAAGATATGTTGTTAAGTTATTTTATTTTTGTAATGTATATGAGTCTTAGTGTGCTGAATTGTTAAGAACATGTGTTTCTTTTTAAAAAGTCACATGTTAAAATCTAGAAAAGATAGGATATGTATACTTCCTTAAAGTTTAACAATCAAATAACTATATTAAAAGAATCCCTTATATCACAAACAAAAGAGAATTTAATGCTTAGTTATAACTTTAAAACTAAATTATTATTATTATTATTAATTTAATTATATAAATTTAAATAATAATGATTAAAATTTTGAAAAAATTATATAAAAATATTAAAGAGAGATAAAGGAAATTCCCATCGTGTGTTGAAATTCCCATCATGTGTTGAAATCACGAGATTGTACTAATAAATATTTACCTTTGAATAGTTATATGGATCACCAACACGCTTATCACATACCATGATAATCTAATTACCCTCGCAAATATTATTTTTATCTGTATAAAAAAATAAATACCATAATAAACAAAATATACCTTAAACCAATAATAATTAGAATCCTCTCACTGCACGAGGCCATGTGAGCTTCGATTACTACTCCTTCATGAGCATAAAATAATGAGAATGGTTTAATAACATGTGAAAATCAAGTGGAAAAACCGAATCGTATATGCTTGATTTTTTATACACTTGAAAACACTATATATATATATATATATATATATATATATAAAAGTTGCTTTCAGTATGAGTTAAATATGATTTAATGAAATAATAATAATTTAATAATTATGTAACACATGTTAAATTTTTGTTTGTAATGAGTGGTGTCTCTAAAAACGCACACGCACGTTAAATACGTTAGCCAAATTACTAGATTGCATATGAGAGAGGGAGAGCATATTGTATGACTAAGCATGTAAAAGCTTAAATTAATAAATTCATTCATTAGGGCGTATATGAATGATCATAAAGTGACATTGAAAAAGGGTACATGAGCTTTATCTGAACTACATATTTAGTGTCATAATACAATACAAAGAATGTACGAGCATAAGATTACACTTAATTGGTAAGTATCAAGAAAGGTGGCAACATATCAGAATTTAGGAGGGAAGGCGAATTTCAAAATTTAGGATGGAATTCATGTTGCAGGTTCTATGGCGGTCGCGTTGGCATGGGAGGTGGATTATCCATAATATCCCGGTGCCTCGACTAGATTCTAGTTAGATTAAGTTTTTCAGAAGTTGAGAGGGTTTTTTTGGGGCAGTGGTAGTTTAGATTGTAATCCCCTTGGAGAGTGTGCTTTTGAGTATGGCAGACAATTATTGCAAGTCTACTAAGTTATCACTAGTTTGATTTTATCCTACTTGGTAGTGTGGTTAACGAGTATTAAATCCTGCCTTTCTATCTACGGCTCAGATGCTTCTTGTCTTGTCTTTATTACCTACTTCTTGATCCTCAGACTCATTAATGGTGAAGAGACCCTGTTTGCAGTAAGATTTGATAGAGTAATCGATCTGGAACCTCCATCATCATCCAGGTGTACACATAATGGAAGGTGAATTCAACGCGATGTTGAGTGCGGATGATGAGGAACTATGGGAAAGGCCAAGCTTCCTTGCATCGATTGATAAGCTCAATAGAATTAATGCTCCTAACAGTCGGTTAGGTGATAGAATTAATGCGAAAGTTAGTGTTGGAGATTTACCCTTGGAGCAACGTCCATTAGCATTCATAGAAAATGTTTTGAAACAACTTTCTCTGAAACACACGAAAGGTTTGTCTGCTGGTTTTTCTGTTGACAACTCCTTTGTAAAGATGGTACAAGGTTTAGGAGGGGTGTCTTCTAAAAGTTGGAGAGAAATTCTGAACACTACTGATGTTGAACCTATAAAAAAATCGAGACCGGAGCTAAGTTACAGGAGTAAGCGAACAGTAAAAGTTTGGAAACCCAAAAAGGCTAGACGAAGGCTGGTAATGGGAATGGATATAGGACTATAGGAGTCCCGCAACTTGACGTTATGTGCCTTAGTTGGGAGACTAGCCTATTGTTCTCGATGCTCGTCATATGTTGAGGAGTGGGTTCAACGTTTCTGGAAACCATTATTAGGATATACGCTTGAGACCTTTCGCTGCCAAGAGGATGGTTGGGGTTCATGTTTAAGAATTCGGAGGACTCTGAATCGGTGCTTTCAAAGTTCTGGAGTTTTGATAGAGGTAGTTTAATGCTGAAAAGGTGGCAACTCATCTTTAACCCCGCGACTGAGTATTTTATTTTTAGACACATATGTGTGTTACTACCTAGTTTACCCTTACAATTATGGAACACTAAAGCTTTGCGGGCTATTGGGAACTCCATTGGTCATTTTTTATGTATAGATGAAGTATCATTGAAGTCGACAGATAAAACGATGGCTAAGATTCTAGTCAAAGTAGATGTTCATGCTGGGCTAATGGAAGTTCTAGAGATTGAGTGGCGGGGTCTTGTTTTCATACAATATTTAGACTATCTCGGGATACCTTTCTATTGTACATTATGCAGGTGGACTGGTCACTTAAGAAATGAGTGCACAAATATTTATGGATCCTTAGCTGATGAAGATTCTATGGAGGAATCACAAACAGGCCTTGTCTCATAAGATGATGAAGCATTTGACACTCTGGACTATCTGGGACTCTGCTAAGAGGACAGTTCTATAGCGACGGATTCTACATTTGTTGACTTATCTCTTATGGACAACATAAAGATCTCTCTTCTAAATGTATATGGACCCTGTTAGGATCGCAAAGATTTTTGGAACTCTATGGATGGTTCTGGTTTGTTAAAGCATAAAGACCTAATTATTATGGGTGACTTAAATTTCACAACCTCGACTGAGGAGGTTTGGGAACATACAACACATGTTGACTCTTTGGCGGGGTTTTTAAGGATCATTTTGTAAGGAACAAACTTGTGGATATAATGCCTGCCAAGATAGTACCTACGTGGAGAAATGGGAGAGATGGTAATGATAGCATAGAAAAAATACTTGATCATTTTTATGCTACAGAGGACCTAATTTTTTCCTCATAGAGGTACAAAGTTTCCATACTTATTTGATCATGCTCCAATTTTTCTAGAGATTGGAGTAGGGATCTCGACGGTAGCTTACCCTTTTAAATTAAATCTGGTTTGGATGAATGATGACTCTTTTGATGGGCTGGTTTAGAAATTTTGGAACGATCCACGCCTACTTCTAATTACAGGAGCACAAAGGAGACTGGTTAGCAAGCTTTCACTTTTGAAAGCATGTGTAAAGCATTGGGTCGGGGAGAAGCAACAACGAGATCGGTTAGAACTAACTAAGATTGAAGAGGCCATTGATGACATTTACAAACAGGCGTTGCAAGATCCGCTTACTGATGCTTTGGCTAAATCACTAAGCACTCTTGAAGTTGATAGGAAGAAATTATTATTGGCAGAGGAAGAAATGTGGCGGCAAAAGAGAAGGGCGATTTGGATAAAAAGTGGCAATAAGAACACAAAGTTATTTCATCATTTTGAAAGTTATAGAAGAAATAAAAAGCATATTTGGGAGGTTAAGGATCTAAATCGAGCCACTTTTTCGGGACAAAAAGACATTAAGGTTGAAGCTATTAAGTATTTCAAGTATTTTTTTAGTGAAACTGGACATAATGTTATAGAAGATCAAATCAATTCAATAAGGCTCTTCACAAATATTGTGACCAAGGAAGATGTTCTTAATTTATAAAAGGAAGTTTCAAAGGAGGAAATCATTGAGGTTTTAAGGGGTTTTTCCAGAGACAAAAGTCTCATCCTTGATGGGTGGACAGTTGAATTTTTATTTAAATGTTTTGATCTGGTAGGTCAGGATTTGCTAGAAATGGTTGAGGAATCAAGATTCAATGTAGTGGTTATGACTTTGATCAATTCTATGTTTTTAGCCTTGATCCCCAAAGTTAATGGACCATCCACCTTCAATAATTTTCTCCCTATTGCGCTCTACAACTTATGTTATAAGATCATAGCTAAAATCATAGCTAAGAGAATCAGGTTGGTTCTGTCTAGATCACTTTCTGAAGAACAGATGGGTTTTCTCAAAGGTAGAAAAATCCTTGATGCAATTGGTATTTCTCAGGAGTGCCTTCGTAGCATTAAAAATAAAAAGCTTCAAGCCATTATTCTGAAACTTGACCAAAAAAAGGCCTATGACTATACCAATTTGGATTTTCTAAGATTAATTCTGCCTCAAAGTGGCTTTGGGTTGCCTACAATTGCTTGATTATGGCTTGTGTCACTTCTATGTCATATGCTATTTTGATTAATGGAGAGGTGTCCTATTTATTCAAGAGAAGTAGGGGACTTCGTCAGGGATGCCCTCTGTCTCCATTACTTTTCATTTTGGTTATGGAGTCTTTCAATCTCTCATTAAAGAGGGTGCAAGCTGACGGTTTGCTAATAGGGATCAAGGTTTCGAGACTGGTTAAGGTCTTGCATCTTTTATTTGTTGATGATATACTTATTATTTCAAAAGCTTCTCTTGAGGAATGGGAAAAAATTCGAGACATACTCCTTGTTTTCAGTCGAGCTTCGAGATTGGTCATCAATGTTCAAAAGTCTGTCTTTATGTATGCAGGTGTTGATCAAGCTTTTTTACAGTCTTTAAAAGATTTATTACATTTCTCTTGTAAATATTTAACAAAGGGATTCAAATACTTGGGGTATTTGATGAAGCCAGATAGTTACAAAACAATGGACTGGTAGTGGCTAATTGACAAGTTTGGATCCAGGGTCAATCATTGGTGTAATAAGTGGCTATATTTGGGGGGGGGCATTTTGTTTTAATAAAAGTTGTTTTAGAGAGCCTTCCAGTTTACTGCATGACCTTAGCAAACTTCTCAATGTCGTCTCTTAATAAACTTCGTAAGTTGATTTTTTCTTTTCTGTGGATAGGGAACAAAAATAAGAATGGTTATCATTTGTGCAGTTGGATTTCTATCTCTAAACCGAAGCTTTATGGAGGATGGGGCCTCTGGAATATCTTTGTGTTTTATAGGGCCTTAACATCAAACACCTTATGGAGTGCCTTGATGAAGTCTGGTTTATGGAAAAGAGTAATTAAAGACAAATACATTTTGCACGACTCTATCTTATCTTGGTTCCGTTCTGCAAATTCTTTCTCCTCTTTTGGTTCACAATCATGGAAAAACATTAGAAATACTCCGTCGGTGATTCTTCATTGGATGGTCTGGAATCCGGGTTCAGGCCACTCAATTTCAATTAGGAGAGATGCTATTATATGATTGGGACGAGATTATTTTCTTTCTCATGAGCTGATTACTTTCCTTAATTGTAAGAACATACATCTATTATTCCAGGCAAGTTGACTTGAGGCGTGAGGAGTGTTGATGAAAAATTGGGTTTGTAGTACCGAGTTGGGACTGGAAGGGGATCTTGTAGTGGAATGGGATTCTTATAGAAGAAAATTGTTATACACGGGGATATTTTTAGTGAACAGACCAAATGAACTTTTATGGAATGGAGGTGACTCATCGGGCCAAATCTCAATTAAAAATATTTATGAAGCTCTGTCAAACAAACTTTGGAGTTATAAGATAGGGGGATGGAGGAGAAACTTATGGACTTGGGACTGCCCATTAAAATTTTAACTCTTTTTCTGGTTAGTAGTTGTAAACAAAGTATTAACTTGGGAAAATCTGTTGAAAAAAGGATGGAAGGGGCCTGGAATGTGTTATTTGTGCAGGGTTAAGGGAGACACAAGAAACCATTTTTTTGTTACATGTTCCTTCACTATTAAAGTTTGGGAGGAAGTGAAAAAAATGTTGAAATTTACTCATGGCTGATCTAGCACTTCAGTTAATGAATGCATGCAAAATTGGTACGCTCAGAATCATAATTATCAATCTCTTCCAACTCTCATATGTTGGAACATTTGGTTGGACAAGAATACATCTATTTTTGAGGATAGAACTCCATCCTTGCAGAGAATAGTTTATCTTGTGTTAGGTGTTGTAGGGTGGGTGGGAAAAATTCAAAAAGGACCTAAAGCTAGGAGATGGACTACATTACTTCCAGTGGACAAAGATATCGCTTGGTTTGACAGAGCGACACAATAGAATGACACTCTTTGTGGAGCTGGTGGAGTCTTAAATATTGATGACCACACAGAATATAGATGGACCTTAAATTGTGGAAGGGGCACAAACACCAGGGATGAGCTTTTGGGAGCATGGGCAACTCTAATCCTAGCCACAAGGCTCTCAGTTACTGACTTATTTGTGTTAGGGGACTCTAAGATAGTTATTGATTGGCTTAATGGAAAGGGATCAATCATGGTGGAAAATTTGTACAGTTGGATGGAAAGAATAACTGATATCATTCCTCTCTTCAGAACTCTATCTTTTTCTCACATCTTTAAAGAAGATAACATGGTAGCTAGTCATCTTTCAAAAAAGGCCCTTTTCCTTTGACAAGGGAATTCTCTTTCGGTCACTGGGAAGATGGTCAAGAGGGCCTTACTCATTCTCCAAATCTGTATTGACCATCGTTTACATCCATTGAGTCAATGTTTTTTGTCGTTATGTTTCTGATGGATATCTACTCTCCAAGAGAGATTTTTTGTTACGGCGAAGAATTAGTCTATGTAGTATGTTTCTAAGATTTCTTCGGGATAGGATTTTCATAAGTTTATTAGCCTCTTTTTGGATTTTGACTATTCATAGACAACAGGCTGCAATTGAAGTACTGTATTGTAAACGGATTATATTATTTTTAACATAATGGGTAATTTTCTCTGGAAAAAAAAGATTACAATTAATGTTTTTTAACAAAATTTTTAGTAGTGGTATAATTTTTTAAATATTAATGATAAATAAATATATGTAAATAACAATCATAATCGTTATTAGTGTGAATTCACGGTCATAATACAAACAATACAAAGAATGTATGTGCATACGATTATAATTAATGTTTTTTAACAAAATACAGTAGTGGTATAATTTTTTTAAAATAATAATGATAAATCAATTTATATATATGTAAATGACATTGTTTAAATATTTGATTTGGTGAAATCTCCATTTTTTGTTGTTTAAATTGCATTTTTGAATTTATAAATGGATTCAACACCCTAAATAGCAATATTGCATGGCTTAAATTAACATTTCATATGTATGCATACCCTACCCCACTCTAGATTTGAAGTTGCGATCTCTTAAGAGGAAACACATGTTCTTAACCATTAAGGGAAGTCACACTGAAATAAGATTTTTGATGTTTGTGAATGGGTGGGGATGATTCATTAATTAACACTAACAAACAAAGATTAATAATAATAATAATAATAATCTATTTTTAAGGTCACAACCAAGCCATACACCAAATTAGTGTATGAGACCCCTTGTTTGTGGGATGAAGGACCCCTCCCTACAACGATTTTATTGATAAAATATACAAAGGTATACATACACTACCCCTCTGGATTTGAACCTTGACCTCTAATGAAGAAATACATATTCTTAACCATTAAAAAGATAAAAAAATGAAAAATGTGAAAAGTATCAATGATTGAACAACATTCGATTGTATCCATTCTTTCAACAATATTGTTATAGACGTGGTGATACATATTTTTCCGTACATTCATTTAAACTTTCATTAACCTAAAGGTTTATTAAAAATTGTACATGATTACCTCTCATCATTTTCTTTACGAATTCTACATGGTTACCTCTCATTATTGGCGTAATTATTGAAAAAATCACTTCGTTTGTATGTAGGAATTAGTTTTTTAGTTTTAATATGATAGTGATATATACATGATTACGTCATGTACATGGTAGATTATCTATTTTTAATATATTCAAGGTTCTTTGTAAGAATGACGTTGTTGTATAAATGTTACATACATTTAACACAATTATATATATATATATATATTACCATTTGTTTAATAATTTTGTTGAATGAGGGGATTTGTGAAAGAAAACTTTAGAGTTGTTCATGGAAATAATTATAGCTCTTGCGATCGCAGGAAAGGAGCAAGCTAGGTTTTGACAGTCGCAGACAAAATAGAGCACAACATGGTCACCAAAGGGGGTGGTAATGGAACCCCTTCATACAAGCAAGTAGTGGTGGACAGGGGGAAAGGCCCACAAGGTGGAGGTTTCAAGGAACTAGTGACGAGCACCTCGGGTTCAGGACCGGAAAAACATCAGGAAAGTAACCCAGAAAAAGGGATCACATGGGGGAAGAAGCCAGAGAAACCCAAAATAAAGCGCAAGAACTAGAAAACCCCAATGGGGTAGAAGGGCGCAACCCGTGTAAACCTAAAACAACACTGATACCCAAGGTGATACTGGAATACCCACAAACGCAACTCTTCCAGGACCAGATGAAGACGCATCCACTAATTTGCAAGTTCATGGGTTTGTGGCCCACAAAAAGAATGTTGCGCAGCTGGATAAAATATCATTGGAAGCCAAGCGGGGAAGTGGAACTCCACCTGGGTTCAAAAGGCTTCTTCACAACAAAATTNGGGGGGGGGGGGCATACTTCCACGCATTAGCAGGACTGTACATGCGGCCATGGAAGGAAAACTTCTCCCCAGAGAAAGAAACCTTCAAGAATGTACCTGTTTGGTTGTGTCTTTACTCTTTGCCGCTAGACTACTAGCTACCCTCCACCTTCGAAGAAATCGGGAACAAACTTGGAAAATATGTGAATACATAAGAAGCAACCCCAAAAGGGAGATATACCTCCTATTCAAGGATCTGCATAGAGATGGATGTTTCAGGGGAACTCCCAGAAGCCATAACCCTGGAATTCAGGGATGAGGAATGGATACAAAGCATCGATTACGAGCAAATCCCATTCATATGTAGAAGATTACATGAACATGGACACTTATCCAAAGAATTCCCTCTCAATAAAAAACAAGAAGTGGAAAACACCAAAATACAGCAGGATGAGGACGGGTTTATCAAGCCGAACCACAGAAATAGAGCAAACAAGAAACCAAGTAAAACCCCAACGGGAAGAAATCTAGAAGCCAGGAATAGAATGAAAGGGCATGAAAAACCCTACAAAGGGGAATAAGGACGAAAGGAAAAGGAAAAAGCCAAAGAATCTAAGGACCAAGCCACAAATGAGAACACAAAAAATCCAAGGAATAGAATGGAGTAGGGGGGTAGCACAACTCCTATGGAAAGAGAAACCAGAGATGTCAATACACCCATGCAGGATGTAGATGGAGATGCAGAAATGACACCAACAGAGGTAGGCACAGAAGATCCTGACCTCAGAAATATTGTGGAAAGGGAAGGAATAGATCTCCCGAACATACTGGAGCAATGGAAAAGTCAGGGCGTAGACAATGTACCAATGAAGCAACTAGACCGTATCCAATACCTATTCCTCCTAAGGGAGGAAGATAAATCCAGAAGTCTCAAGCGCATGCACATGGAGATAGGACACCTAGGAATCAAAGCAGGTGAGGGACAACCACAACTCTCACCCAAGCAGACGCAAAGGAAGAAAGGCAGGAATCAAATAGCGTAGCCCTATAGGAACTAGGATCTATGCTGATAAATTCAGGTAAGATCAAGAAGCTCTTTACCAACTCCCCCCCAGATGTTTAAATGAATATTATAACATGGAATATTAGAGGCCTAAACAACCCACGAAAATAAAGAATCCTTAAAAACAGACTGAGGCAGGAACAACTGGACCTCTGTTTCATCCAAGAGACAAAGTGTACTATAGATAGAATGGAAATAATCAACAAAAAACAATGGAGCAAGTACAAGACGTTGGTTGTCGAAGGACAGAAGATGGTAGGCAGAATTCTCACTCTGTGCAAACCACAAGTGATGAATCTACTAGCAACCGAAGCCACTAGATACACACTTTCAGTTAACATGCAAATCATAGGTAACATAGAGGTGATTCTATGCACTAATGTGTATGGTCCCTAGATGTTGGAAAAAAAAAAGAAGAATGCTCCTAGACCTAGAAAACCTAAAATCTTGTTACAACAACTTCCATTAGATCCTGTCCAGGGACTTCAAAATCATCATGACACTTGCGGAGAAAAAAGGAGGCACCAAGAGACTGGATAGAGATGCATAAGACTTTTCATCTTTCATTGACACAGTGGAGATGGTGGACATCAAAGCCAGTAATGGTCAGTTCACATGGAAAAACAAACAGATAAATCAACATCAGATAGCGACAAGGCTAGACTGATTCCTGATGTCGGAATCCATCATCCTATAGGGTTTAAATCATGGGTGATTTTAGGGGCGAAATTTCGCCCATGGACGAAATTTAAGGGGTTTCAAATTTTTATTGGGCAATTTTTTTGTATTGGAGTGTTTTCCTAAAAAAATTATTATTCGTCCCTAATTTATTTAAAAAAAAAATCGTATGGGGGGCTAGCCCAGGTTTTTATGAGAGAGAGAGGAAACAAAATACGTTTCGCTCCTGAAATTTGGAGCTGCAAGCTTCGATTCGCCCCATTTCCAGAAATATGGTAATCTCCGGTAGCAACTTCGCCCTTCGGGTATAAATCAGGGTTTACAGTTTAATTCGATCTAATTTCATGGTATGGGAAGCTACACTCTTCAGTTCGCCTGATTTCCAAAGAATAAGGGGAGTTCTGTTGGCGATTTCACCCTCCCATCTTCTATAAATCACGTATTAT
>SNQJ01S0074721.1:2435-26799 GCA_010110895.2 Picea sitchensis | reverse complement strand
TTTGTATCCACTTTGACTTATAGTACACTCATCAATTCACTTTATTATTTAAATAATTTCTTCTTTGCAACCACTTTGACTACTTTGACCTTTTGGGGCTTCTAGATGACTCATGAGGGTTCTCCAACTTCACATGGCCATAAATCTCTAACTGTGAGGAGTTACATGACGTTCCACATGTTATCAGCGTAACAATTTTCAGACAAGATCCAAGTATCAAGAATTTAGCAAAGCTACTTCATCTTGGAAAAGCTTGATAGTTTGGAGAATTGATAATTTAAGGGATCAGGACATGTCTAGCGGCATCTGGAAAAATGTATCAGAGGGACAAAAGCTATAAATAGACAGATCATCGACTACAAAATGAACCATATCAACGGCTGGAGCCTGTATCAGGTAGTAAACTTGCACGAGACTTAACCATATAGAGGCGGGCCAAGGAAACCATTGTGGTTTTTAAGATGGACACACCTCGCCTCTAGAGATACGTCGGGGAGAAAGGAGGGTTTATTGAAGCCTCTTTCACCAAATCCCTGATGTCACATGTTCCTATGCGTCACATCACACAATTGTGGGGTACTGGTGGCAGCTGGTCGAAATCACCCCATCTCACTCATTCGATACTTCACAACCGTATAATGTTAGATGAATGCTGCCATATAACGAACTTGAAAAATAATCATTTGAAATGGATTGGCCAAGCATGGTAAATCAACATACCTGTCAGTGAGTCTGTTAGCGATTCATGATTGGAACTCTATAATTACTAGGGTATGAAGGCATCATTTTATCCATAAGCCAAGTAATCTCCAATTCTCTCAACTCTCTGATTTCTGTAAGAACATTTTGGTGTCTATGAAATTGGGATACATGGACTAATATATACCTGGTGAAACCGGTCATTCAAGCAATGTGGCAGATTTACCTATGAGTAGGAAGGAAAGGGAAATTGAGCGTATACTGGAAAATAAATTCCACACAGAACCTGATACAAAATTAGTATTGGAAGTCAAGATAAATCCCATCCTAAAGGATCTAATTATCAACAGACAAGTTGTAAAGAATAAATAGACCAAGTGACAGAAGAAAGAGATCATAGCCGAAACTGCTGAAAGTGTTGGAGAGATTCAACCGGTCTAGTTGGATACTCTAAAGGGGGATATTGCTAAGCTAAAATGAACTCTCAAGTGGATATAAGTACCTCCCAACAAGTTTTGGATAGTTGTCACGTAGATATGATGAACCTGCTCCTAACCGTTCCTCTAAAATAGGGTAACAATTATTATAAATCATTTCTTGTTTGTAACTGATCTCTAATCATAGAACGATGAGAAGTCTGAACGTTTTATATTCCACAAATAAACCTTCTCTATATATATATTAACTAGGGGATATAGAAGGCATGGATAAAAGAGGAGCTTTCCCTCTGTGCAGGAAGACCTTTGTAAATTTTGGAGCCAAAATGAATATATAAATGCAAAGGCGAATTTTGGACTATTTATGGAAAGATTCTAACTGGTGGTGTTATGAGTCTTGTTTCCCTTCATAGTATGTGATTTTTGTTATCCTCTATTTCATTTTCCATTTTTGTTCGTTTAGATTGGAGAAATAGAGGCCCAAAATTCATCATTTGATGCTCTCAGCTTAGCAATTTAGACTATGTTTATCTCTTCTTAACTGATTCAGAATTCATTACTGTGATGCTATGATATAGTTATATCTTTCTTTTTCTTTTGATGCCATTCTAATTTTCAAATATAAACTCAAACTCACCGCCTCATTTAGCCTATTCCTCTGAATAGTTGTCATGTTCCGACAATGGATCATTCATTCCAGACTCCATGGCCCAAACGTCATTTTCATTTCTCCAGTTATTTTATTCAAAACCCCCCAAAACAAACCAAATCTAGCCACCGATTTCCATAGATATACCTAGTGACACGAGAGATCCCTATTTGAGTTGAGAAAGCTAGTGCCTTAGCCCTAAAGCTGGTTGAAAGATTTACCTCTGTTGTTTGTCTATTCATATGGACAAAATTTACAGAGTGCTAACGCCACATACCACCGAAAATGGAATCACATGTACTATCCATCCATAATAGTCTTACATTCAAATATATTAAAAATCATACCATTATACATCAAACAAACTTGGTTCTAGTACCTAAACCTTTGTGCTACTGGAATTCGCTACCATAATTTATTCAAGGGTTGACATCAATGAAAACCAACCCAAATAATAAAAAAAGTCTTCTTACATTTGACTTATTCTTTCTTATATCTAGGCCTTATTAATATTGTCCTTTATTACATGGAAAATATATTATTCTACCTACATGAGGAGTTATGGAGGTTATTTCCCTAACATGCTCTTCCCCTTAAAAACATACTTTTCCTCGAGGCTTGAGATGAGGAAATTGTCTTATAATGTTAGCTGGCTCCCAGGTGGCATCTATTGGAGTTGTATCTTTCCACTGTAATAACACTTCCTTGATGGTGCGGTGTTAGAGGAGATGCTCATGTTGATCCAAAACTATTTGGGGATGAAACCAGATGGATCCTTATTCATCCAACTCAGGAAGCCTGGTTTGATTTTGGCACATAGTTCCAATCACCTTCTTTAAGCATGAGACATGAAAAACATGATGTATCTTATAATGAGTTGGCAAAGCTAACTGGTAGGAGACCTATTCCACGTGTTTGAGATTTGTATATGGACCATAAAATTTACGTGCAAGTTTTTGGAAATGGTCATCCTTGAGTGAAGTTTTCTTATAAGGTTGCAATCAAAGAAACACCTTGTCCCCTTCAACAAATTGACATTCATAATGACCTTGATCATCTTTTTTCTTCATGCAATCTGATCTATGACCAAATTCTCTTTGAGGGAATGGAGAATAACTTTTCGAACTGTAAGAGTGTGGTCAACCTCTTGAACCTTAGAGACTCCTAGCATGTATGAGAGAACTGGGGGTTGATTTTTTCCATATACTACTTCAAAAGGAGTCATGTGAGTAGTTGTATGGTAAGATATGTTGTACCACCATTAAGCTAGTGGCAACCATTGCGCCCATTGAGTTTTCCTTTCATATGAAAAATACCACAAATATGTTTCCAAACACTTTTTGAACACTTCATTTTGGCCATCAATCTGAGGATGATAGGTTGTGTTGAGCTGCAATTTCATTCCTTGGATCTTAAACAATTCTTTCCATAAATGGCTAGTGAACGTGGGATATATGTCAAATACAATAAAGTGAGGCATGCCATGAAGCTTGAAAATGTTATCCATGAAAAGTTGAGCCACTATTGTTGTTGTAAATGGGTGTTGAAGAGAACATAAATGAGCATATTTGGAAATACAATCAACTACCACCATGATCAATGAATTCTTACCCGATTTAGGTAAGCCAACAATTCCACAGAGATGTCCCTCCAAATAGTCGCTAGAATCAGGAGTGGTTGTAGTGTGCTAGGAGATTTGACTGTTTCTCCTTTGTTGCATTGACAAAAATCACATTCTACCATGCCCAATTGAACATCCTATTTGATTCCCTCCCAGAAAAATGAGTGTTTGACTCAGTCATAGGTTTTCTTAAACCTTGAGTGCCTAGTTGTGGGTGAAGCATGTAGCTCATAAAGCACCTTCGATTTAAGTTGTGAATTTTTACTTAAATACAAATTACCTTTATAGTATATCTCATCATTGTTACAAGATTACCCCTGGGAGTCTGGAGAATTGTTGTTATCACTTGAATTTCATCCGCAACATTGCACACAAATGGTTACAAAAATACAACAATGCCAACATCAATTAGTTCACCTACAACACTAAAATGCATTTCAAAAGGAAAAAACTATACAATTGGAAAAAAATTGACATGCGCAAATTCACTAAAGGAAGTGCGCGCATAGTGCGCGGGCCAAAAAATCCCTCTGAACGCACAAATATTTTTCCAAACACTTTTTGACCACTTCAGTTTGGCCATCAGTCTAAGGATGATAGGTTGTGTTGAGAAGCAATTGTGTTCCCTGGATATTGAACAATTCTTGCTAGAAATTGCTAGTGAAAGTGGGATATACGTCAAAGACAATAGAGTGAGGCATGAATAAACCTTGAAAATGTTATCCATGAAAATTTGAGCCACTATAGTTGTTGTAAATGGGTGTTCAAGAGCACATAAATGATCATATTTGGAAAGACAAGAAACTACCACCATGATGAATGAATTATTTCCTGATTTAGGTAGGCCAAGAATTAAATAGAGATATCCCTCCAAATAGTGGGTGGAATCGGGAGTGGTTGTAATGTGATAGGATATTTGATTGTTTCTCCTTTGGTGCATTGACATAAATCACATTTTACCATGAAGATGCGAACATCATGTTTCATTCTCTTTGAGAAAAAGGAGTGTTTGACTCGGTCATAGGTTTTGTTAAACCTCAAGTTCCCATCTATGGGTGAATCATGTATATTAGAAAGCATTGTGGATTTAAGTTGTGAATGTTTACTTAAGTACAAACGAACTTTATATTCCATCTCA
Organism: Picea sitchensis; assembly: GCA_010110895.2. Classification (NCBI taxonomy): domain Eukaryota; kingdom Viridiplantae; phylum Streptophyta; class Pinopsida; order Pinales; family Pinaceae; genus Picea; species Picea sitchensis. The sequence continues at coordinate 22,255 of SNQJ01S0074721.1, read as the reverse complement.
TCATTGTTCCAAGATTACCCCTGGGTGACTAGAGAATTGTTGTTATCACTGAAATTTTGTCTGCAACATTGCATGCAAATGGTTACAGAAATAAAGCAATGCCAACAACAATTAGTTCAACTGTAGCACTAAAATTCATTTCAAAAGGAAAAAACTATACAATTGGGCAAAACTCGACATGCGCAAATTCACTAAAGGAGGGTGCGCACAACGCACAGGCCAACAAATCCCTTAGAGCGCACAATGTGTTAAATGTGTGACTGTGTACGAGAAAATTTGTGCACTCCTATAAATGAAACATTTATGGTTCTTGTTTTCCCCCCAACCACTTATGGACCAACTCCCAACTTGATTTGACCTCCATATGTGATCGAAATCCAAATGGGGGGATGGTCAAGGACCAAAGGGTGCCCTAAAATCTCCCTTGTTCACACCAAGAACCAATTATATTTTTCTCTTGAGAAATGTTATAAATGAAACCCATGGGTGCACTAAGAAACTAATATCTTCATAGTATTGTTATGCTGCCTCAATTCTCCCTTGAGAATCCTCTTTTCTCCTCGGAGTATTCAAGCATCATTGCCATAGGCCATTACACTCACCTCTTGAGGGAATAGGCATTGATTTTCTTAATTATTTGCCATTTTTTCTTCCATTTTAAGAATATCGCTCCATTAGGGAGCTCAAGATCCCTCTCAAGGAGGAAGAGGGGACCCATAAGTCCTCATTATTCTCTACGGTGTTTTTCCAACTAATATAGTTATCCATTGGTGGCATTATCTTGGTCATTGGTTGATTGTTTATGGTTCTAAGTTTCTTAGGAATTCTAGTTTTTGTTTTCTTAGTTGCTTTAATTTGTTTGTTTGTTTATTACATGTGTTTGGCTTGTTTAACCCACTCACAAACTTTTGTCTTTTCTAGCAAGCCCAACTAGGAATGCAAGCGTCATTGTTTTGATCACCCAAGTGATGAAACAAATACAACAGATTGACAACCATACTGGGGATAAGGTATCAAATTGCACCCTATTTGGGCTTAGAGAGAACTTATTTTTAATCAATTTGTCTTGTAGGTGCCAAAATAAGCCCAACCTTACCTATCAAAAGAAAATTTTTGAGTTGGAGGAGGAGAATTTCATTAAAAAGAAATGCCCTTGATGCGTATTAGAAAGTGCACGGAAATTCCATCCCACAGATGTGCACTCAGTTCACTGTGCGCCCCACAAGATTCTTTTCTTTGCGCATTTTGCACACTGTGTGCCCACTGTGCACATGTCATAATTGTAACCTATGCACATATCCATATTTTCAAAATTGTAAAGGTTTTTGTGATGATTTGGGGGCCCCTAGTCTTCAAATTCTTGCTTTCATGCAATTTGTAATGCCCATGCATTCCACTTAGACTCCTTTCCCATATGAAAGGTTAGCTAAACATAGGCACTTAGGGGGTAAAAAGAACCAAATATTCTCCTCTTTTTCTTTGGTTGTCTCATGGATGACTTGTTTGGTTTGTAAAATTTAAGTTGAGATTATTTATATCACATATAAAAACACTTACATTGGGACCATAAATTAACTTTGATCATTGAGTATTATCCTCTCTTGCACCATAGAGCGATCTTGAGAAACAAAAAGTTGGTTAAAGGGACATTTCATCTCCTTTAACAAAAAATATTTAGGAGAGGACAAAGCCCCCTAGGGCTCCTCTTAGTTTCTTTTGAAATCATATTAAAGTTGTAAGGGACCATACATGCCCACATGTTGAAAACATAGGATAGTTTCTTGAAATTTATTTCTTTGTTTACATCACTAGGGAAGTCTAAATATCAAAGTAACGGGCCCATACATTCCCACATGCTTGCAATCTAGGATATTTTTTCAAGATTTCTTAGTGTAAACAACATTAGGGAGTTTAAAGGATTGGTAAGGACCCATATGTACACATGCTAGTTCTTTATGTCTTTTAAAATTACTTAATGTTTTACCAATGACACTTAGTAATATAGGTAAAAAATATTTGTAAGCACCACAGGAAGTCCACATGTTGGAAATTCACACCTAACTTATTAAAATTTGGCACACTTTTTTTCACTTTCTCACACACAAATTCACTCCTCACTCACATAATCTCCATTTTGAATTGTGGAGGTTGAAGTAGGTTTTCTCCAAAGGAATTCTGAAAAGTCCCACTAATTCTTTGGAAATTATCCACAACCACTTAATTGAAGCGAGATTGTTTCACACCCCCAATCTCTCATCCCACCACATCTAAATTTTTTCTAAAAACTCACTAATTTTTCCTCCACACAAGGTGCCAAAAGAAATTTTTATACTAAGTAGGATCTCGGGGGTAGGCATCCAAATAAACCCCCGTTATTTGGTTCTCACAATTTTAAACATTAGAAGTTGACAAATAGGAAACTTTCAAATCCTCCAAGTCAAGTGTTCCTACACCATAAGGTAGGGAGATACCCGTGAAGGGTTGAAGGCCGAGGTCCAATTTTTATGTGCGTCCCCCCTTGAGTCCAGGGATGATTTTAGGGGCTAAATTTGAGTCATGGGCTAATTTTCCATGGTTTTTCCAAAAATGAGATTCGCTATTTTAAAAATGATTCAGCCAAATTCTAGAGGATAAAATCATTTTACCTTAAAAATCGCCAAAAATTTATAAAAAATTAATAAAATCCTTAGAAATTTGAATATTTTTACAAAAATATCGCGAATCATTTATAGTTGGCATATGAAGGATTAGTAAGATTCGCCAAGGTTTCTACATTTTAAAATAAATTGCCATCCTTAAAATCATCTGTGCTTGAGTCATTCAACTATTGGAATGGATCCATCCCATGACCCATTTCTGAGGCCGAAAATCTAAATGTCACACTTTGACCGAGTTACCTAGTGACCAAATTTAGGACATCTACCCAGGTGGAAATTTTGGGTTCCAATTGCACCTTGATCATATTTTGTGTGGCTATTGGGAAATATCGCTAGCTCTTTCAGGATATGAACCCTCTACCCCTCATTATAACTGATTATTTCATCCTTCACTAGTTCCTCTTCCAGGGGCTTCAGACTCCACTGTTGAGTGCTCTTGGAAGGTCCAGTGTTATTTGAGAGGAAGGATGATACATCTTTTAGGACACGAGTATTAGTTTTATTTGTTCCTGCATGCAGAAAAAAAACCACCTACCCACATGTTTTCTTATTTACAGTTGATTTATGTATGATTCTCATTTGATTACATGAAATTGTGAGTTATATTATATTGTGAAGAACAAAATTATACAAATCTCTTGTTCATTTATTTTTCTCATCTCCATTTTCACACATTCACTTTGCTAGTTGGACATCATAGTGTTCAACAACACATGTATTCCAACAGAGGACAAACACCGTCAGTAACCACTCACATAACCAGATCAAATATCAACACACCAATGTTTTCACATGGTAAAACCCCTATGGGGAAACACCCATGAGCCCAACCAAGGCGGCCACTTGGAGCAGTTTATTAATGCAAAAGAAAACGATTATATAGATATTTTACAAGAGATTTTCTCACAATCGATCATCGGAAAATGACCCTCCATTCTCTTTAAATAGATATCATGGACCAATTAGGTGTTAAGACATGGATCAATGTTCATTAAGATCGAGGAGAGTATGAACCATCAGATCACTCTATGTCAGGAACATATCATGACCATCGGATTTCCTAACTACAAATGCATACTAATGCATACTAAAGAAACACACTAAGAAACACACTTTTACCTAACGACAGATTAAACCAAGTAGATCTTAACTAACTCTTAAGTGTCTAAATATCCTAACATCCCCCCTTAAGAACAACTTGGGATAGGATTGAAGGATTTAAAATGGTGACACAATAGGAGAAGGAAGGAGGAATTAGAGCCTATCCCCACTTAATGACAACTTCATGAACTCCTAACATAGATCGAAGTTTAGAAAACTCCACTTCTGTAAGAGACTTTCTGAAAATGTCAGCAACTTGATCTTTTGTAGGGTAAAAGAGAACTTTAATAAATTGATCATGAATGAGCTTTCTGATGAAGTGCATGTGTAGCTTGATGTGTTTTCTACGTTGATGTTGAACTAGGTATTTGGCGATATCGATGGCACTATGATTGTCGCACCAAAGGCGGGTCGGATGTTGCTGCTGAAATCCAAACTCTGAAAGGATCTGTCAAAGCCATAAGGATTCCTGACTTTCATTTACTACTGCTCGATACTCTACTTCTACTGAAGAAAGTGAAATAGCTTGTTGTTTCTTATAGGCCCAAGTGATAGGTCCTGAACCAAGGCTAAAAATATAACTTGTAGTAGAATTATGATCATCAGGGTCGTCGGCCCAATCTGAATCAGTGAAACCAACCAATAAAGGAGTCCCCCCTGAACTGTAATGTATCCCGAACTGAACTATACCACAGAAATAGAGAAGTATCATTTTATCTACTTTACAATGGATTTCATGGGGTGTTTTCATATACCAAGCAACAATACCAACATCAAAGGAAAGATAAGGTCATGTATGAGTAAAGTATAAGAGGCTACCAACTAATAGACGGTACAGGGTGGCATCAACTTCAAGATAAGTACATGTGGAAATAAGCTTAACTCTAGACTGGAAGGGATAAGGTGTTGGTTTACAATCATCCATGTGAAAGAGACGAAGAAGGTCACAAGCATACTTAGACTGGGAAAGAAACATTTCTGCATTTTTTTACAAAACTTGGAGGCCAGGGATATAGTGCAAAAAGCCTAAGTTTTTCATTTCAAATTTATTCTTAAGGATGGTTTTCACATGGTTTAAAAGTTTTGAGTCACTACCAGTAAGGATAAGGTCATCAACATAAAGGATAAGGGTTATGAGTTGGCTTCCTACTTTCTTGGTATAGACATTAGGATCATAATGGCATCTAGAGAATCTAGTGGCAATAAGAAAGCTGTCTATTTTGGCATACCAAGCTCGGAGAGCTTGTTTGAGACCATAAATAGATTTCTTAAGGAGACAAACAAGGTTAGATTCATTCTGGACATAGGTAGGAGGTTGTTCCATGTAGATTTCTTCTTGCAAATCTCCATGAAAGAAGGAATATTTAACATCCATATGATGGACCTCCCATTTATGTGAGGCAGTAAGGGAAAGAACAAGTCGAATGGAATTCATTTTGGATATAGGGGAAAAGGTTAAATTATATTCAATTCCCTCAACTTGGGAAAATCCTTTGGCAACTAGATGAGCATTGTGTATTTCAACACTTCCATATGATGCATACTTATTTTTTGTACAAGATCCCAAGTATCATTTTCCATTAAAGAATGATACTCTTCATTCATTGTTGTATCCCAATTTGGATGACCTGAAAATTTTGCAAATGTATTTGGATCATGAGTTTCTGAAACTTGAGACAAAAGAGAAGAGGCTCGCTGGAACTATGAATGTGTTAGATGCTAATATGAAGGATCACTAACAATATCACCAACTACATCTCGTGTTGAACGAACCAATTTATGAAGTGATGGAGTTGGTGATGGTTCAAGGTCAAAGGACTCATCTGGAGGAAGGTGAGTAGGTGGGGGTGGATTTTCATCCTCACTGTCATCATCTAAATAAGAAACCAGAACAAAAGAAGGCACAAAAGATGAATATGGCTTGCAGGCCAAAGAAGGAACAAACGTTGAATTAGGCTCACAGGCCAAAGAAGGAACAAACGTTGAATTAGGCTCACAAGCCAAAGAAGAAACAAACGTTGAATTAAGCTCACAGGCCAAGAGATTTTCATCAAATTTAACATCTCTTCTAATAATAAATTTCATTACAATGTGTTTGAATAAGTCTATAACCTTTGACATCCTCAGAATAACCAACAAATATACACTTCTCGCTTTTAGGCTGCAATGCTTTCCTTTTCTCACCAGGAATGTGAGCCAATGCTATAATTCCAAATACACAAAAGTGGCTTACATCTAGTTTAAATTTAGTCCAAGCTTCTTCCAGTGTTATATTTTTAAGATCCTTTGTGGGAGTGTGATTTACTATGTAATTTTCACAGTTGATAGATTCCGCCCAATACTTTAGAATTAATCCCTTAGATTGGATCACATAATTAACCATTTATTTGAATGTGTGATTCTTTTTCTCAACAAAACCATTTTGTTGTGGTGTATATGGAACAATGTGTTTCATTTGAATTCCCTATGTAGTGTAGTAACTTGTAAAATTATTGTTCACATATTCACCTCCATTATCTATTATTAACCTTTGAATTTGATGTCCATATTGATTTTCTACAAGGGCCTTGTAGTCCAAAAACTTGTCAAAAACTTCGCTCTTAAGTTTTAAGAAGTAAACTCAAGTGCATTTGGAAAAGTCATCAATGAAAGTTAAGAAATAATTTCACCCATAAAAATAAGGAGAAGAAAGTGGACTACACAAATCACTGTGAACAAGCTGCAAAGGACCCAAGTTGTGCCAAGAGGCACATTTGTCAAAACTGTCCCAATGATGTTTTCCAAGAACACAACTGGCACAAACACCATTTTTGCATGAAACAAGAGGAAGACCAGTCACCATCTGTTGATTACATAGTTTCTGCAATGAGTGATAGTTTAGATGACCAAACCACTCATTCCAAAGTTTTCTCAAGTCATCGCTATGAGAAACAAAAACTGATGAAAAAGATGATGACCCAAAGTTGTCAAACTTGTACAACCTGGTAATATCATCAGCAATTCTAGTTGCAATAACATGCTTAGGATATTTTATATCCTTGATTACAACTTGGTGAGGTGAAAACTCTATGGTTTTACCTTCACCTGAATGAGTAATTTGATATACTTATAGAAGGTTACAAGAAAGACTTGGAACATATAATACATCATTGAAATGACCATTTTCTACTTGAACTATTCCAGATCCTACAACACTAAGAGATCTATCATCACCAACAAATATTTTCTTGGTGTTACATTCATTTAGAGTATAAAATATGTCTCTATCCTTAGCCATATGATAAGATGCTCCAGAATCAATAAGACACTCATTAGAAGTAGAAGTGGAAGTTGTATTGAAGGACAAAGCAGAAGATAAAACTGCATGTCCATGAGAAGAAGAATAAGAAGTATAATCAATACTGATGTTGTGCTTCTTCATCGCTACTTCCAAAGTTACAATATTCTTGAAACATTTGGACTCATCATGACCATCTTTATCATAAAAGTTGCAATGTCTGTCAGTCTTTTTACTTTTATATTTTTCTCCTTTATCACCATTAGGAGCAGAAGCTATTTGAGTGGGTTTGGGACCCTCATATTACTTGTTGTTGTGATGAGGATGTTTCTTCTTGGGATTCTTGGGTTTATCTTTCTGATTGACAACTAAGGCTTTGTTGGAGGTACCTGCAATGTTGATCACTCCAAGTTTTACTAGCTTATCTTGCTCTCTAATCAAAGCATTACAAAAGTTCTCAAGAGTGGGTTTTTGATAAGAGAGCCTCTTGCATGGCATAAAATGTAGATACAAACACAAAATATGCACTACCTAGCTTAGAAAGAATAAGATAGATGCAATGATCTTCTTCTATCTTTATCTTACATTCTTCACATAAAGTTCCGAGTGTTTTAAAATTAGATCGATAGTCTTCAATGCAAGAAAAATCACTTGGACTTAAATTTAGTACTTTATTTTCTAATTGTTGTGCTCAAATAATATTGTCTTTACCAAACACATATTCAATCTTTTCCCAAGCTTCTTTTGGTTTATCAATTGTTTGAAGGTGGAACCTTAAATCATGAGAGATGGACATCCTGATTAATCCACGTGCTTCATCATTCCTATTATCCCATTTGGATTTATTATCATCATCAGTGGGTGTTGTTTCCTTTCCCAAGGTAATCTAGTACAAGCATTTACTTCTTAATAAATCATCCATATGGGATTTCCATTGGAAGTAGTTGGTGCTGGTAAGTAAGAGATTACTTGTAGAAGACATATTAAATATGTAGATAATATGGATTTGAAAACTGAAACTGATTATCTGAATGGAAATATCTCAAAAATTTATGTGGTTTTAAAAAAATGACACTTAAAACGGACTTCGGATGTGAGAGTTATGCCCTTTTAAAACAAAATGCATAAACGGTAACCAAAGGAACACGTGGTGGTGTAAGTTGATTTATGAAGTGAACCACTTTTATAAAGTGAAGTGGCATTGGTATAGGGGCAGACCCAGGGTTCAATTCTCAAGAGCACACCAACAAATCCCTAACTACCGACCCTTTTAGAAACACCGACGAAGCAGATGAAGTCTCACCTGAGGTAGAGGCATGGGTGGTTGGAGGACTCAAGTGTCTACAACCTTAGTTTAGACATAGATCTATGATTATATCGCTTACAAAGTACTTAGCATAGATCATTCGACAATATTCAACCCTTATTATACTTCACAGATAGCACAGAGCATCACAACATTCACTTAGATCTAAGGTATTTCAACACTTAGAAACAGTAAAACAAATCAGATCCTGTAGATCAGCACTAAACATCTTCATACATGTCAGATCTAACATTCACACACCTCTAAGAAGAACAAAGCATAAGTAGATCTATCTAAATATATCAAATCACTTATCAAAATAAGGGATAAGCACATCAAGTCGAAGCACAAAGCATAACACACAAATTTACGTGGTTCGTCCCCAACCTGGGGCTATGTCCACCAACTCTTCTTCTTTATTAGCATCTTCAATCAATTATAGTATAGAGTCACCAAACACCTTCTCCGCATAGGACATAATATCTGTGCAACTCGCTAGATCTTTCTTCCTTGCGCTACAACACAAAGCCATCCACAACTCCTTACAATGACTTGCACTTAGCTTTGCAAGCCTCTTACAGTCATGCGCATAGCACTTACAAAATCTATTAGCACTTAGCTTACATTACATACATCCCTATATCTTCTGATAGATTCCTAGATATCTATTTATACATTAGAAAAGTGGGCATAAGCATGGGTAAACCCACGGGCCAACATCCCTTTCCCATTACATATTCTAAAGAACCCAAAAGGGACCCAAATGTGGGCCAAGATTCCACAATCTCCGCTTCATCTGTCATTCCATCTTTGACAAGATGTCGGAGTCCCAAAAATGGTCAAACATGGCCAACTATCTCCCAAAACTTGGTCAAGGGCCAACATGCCCCCAACACTCACATGTGACTCATCCCGAGTCACTCTGGTCTAATAAATTCTGCCTCAAATGCCTCGATCTTGGCTTGCGCTTCTTTGACCTGTTTTTGTGCTACAACCTATTGCTCGACAAACTTCTAAATGAATGCATCATTGACGGGTCCCTCTATGCGCTATTCTGCTGCACTCACAACCTGTTTTATCTCTTCTCCTTGGCTTTCAACCTCTGTGAACAACTGACATGCCTTATCTTGCACCAGTTGAATTCGTTGAGTCACTTCCATTACTTTTCTCTAGATCATATGGATCTTCTACTGGGCCATGCATTATTCATGAAATCTCTTCATTCTTTCTACGGGTGGTAGGGCCTTTAGATACATCTGTATCTTTTCATCTTCATACTTCACCTCCTGGAGTTGCGACTCCAATTTATATAAATTTGGGTTTTTGGTGAGGTTCTCATATGTCTAGGCGTTATAGCTACTCAACTGCTTGCACTCTAAGGCAAGAGCTTTCAGTCTGTCAACTGCATTGCAGGGAGTTATTTCTCTTTGGTCTCTGATCTTCTGCGGGGTCTTAGGTACTGCGCGAAGCTCTATATATGCAATGCGTTGCTGGAGTTTATGAATTACTCCTTCCAGTTGTGCCACCTATTGTGGAACCCATTCTTTTGTCTGTACTTCGACGACGTTCACAGAGTGAAGTGATCTATTGACCAGTTCCTTTATCTCGAGTTTCTCTCCGAGCAATTGTTCCCTCCTTTGCTATAGCTCTTCTTTCTCTGCATCACATTTTTCTTGGAGAGCAATCTTTTCTTGTTCTGACATGCTGCACTGATCCATGAGAACTCCTTGTACCTATGTTAAATCTTGAGTGGCTTGCATTGTTTCTTCTTTAGCCCATCAAAGGTGAGCTTCGACTGTATCAGAAATCTGGTGGAGTTGAGTTAGCTCATCCCCTGGTTCTGGTGTTCCTACTGTTAGAGGCATAGTGCAGACTACACGGCTAAATTGTAGTGCCTGCTGCACCCCTTGGAGTTTAGTCTCAATATGATTATACATATGCTCCTGCTTTGCCTCCTGTGTCTCTACTATCTCCAACACAACATTGTTCAGGGCTGCAATGATGAAATTGAAGTCATCTGGGGTCAGTGTGGTCTGCATCTTAGTCACGGGAGATTTGGACTTCTTCCAGGAAGAAGGTTTCTAAGGTGAACCCTTCCTCTTCTTCGAAAACTCTTCTTCGTCTCTACGCTTCTGTTCGACTTCTTATAACTTTTCACCATCACCCTCTTTCTTTGGAATTATGGAAGTAGTCTTCACCAAGGCACTACTTAAGTCTTGCACTTCGCTGATCTTTTGTCGCATGTTAGGTCTAGGTAGATCCTGCACAGTTTCTGGACTGTCTACATTAGATATGTCTGCAAGGTCAACTGGAACAAGGAGGTCCACCGACCATTCCTTTATGATCTCCTCCAGATATTATTCTATTAATATATAATATAATTGTAACTACTACTTTTGCTTGTCAGCACGTGCTGTGATGTAGAGAAAGTGTCTATCTGCACTAAACTTCATCAGGGGTCAAAACCTATAGAGGGTTTTCAGACTGATGCATAATGTAGACTGGATAGATACTTTCAACTAATTATAATATGAATGAAACATGACATTTGAATGCCATTGTTTATTCATATCATTCGAGTACCATAGGGTACTGAAATTTGTGGCCAATGGTTCAAATGGATCGATGTCGAGGAAGGTCTCACCTTCTGGCATGAAAGAAACCAGGATAAGGAGCTAGCTAAAATGGAACTCATATCCTTGGTCCTGGGATTCTCTATAGTCAAGCTCCAGTTGGTTTACCAAGTACTACGCCTAATTCATCTGTACACCCTCAGTGTACTTTCCTACGAGGTCTACTACGAATCCAGTGACTTGGGTTGGTCGGTTCTTGTGAACTAAATTACCTACGATCAGTTGACAGGTGAGGCATACTATGTCGTTATGAATAGAGGCTACCTTGTAGCCGCGTGTTCCCTTCTCGACATTGCCACAAGTCTCTTTTATCTTCTGTGCTAAGGCTCGGTCTATGGTTTTTCCAAGGTAAAAATCATGTGGGTTAGGGCCTTGCATGCTCAACCCAATGATCTAATGGATCAAGGTTGGATCCATTGTGATATGTCGGTTCAGCCATAAATATCCTCCATGTTAACATGATAACAACAACTTAACACATGCATTCACTTCTTGATGTCGTTCAAAGTGTGGGATCTTCATAACATTAAGTAGGATAGACTGCACGAGGTTATGGGTCCAAGGCTAAGGGATAATATTTGAATTCTTACCTTTCATCTTGGTCAGATACTTATGTGGGGCGAGCATACTATTGAGCCTCTAAATTGACATCCCCACTACCCTATTATACTCCTCATCTATGCCTTTTGGATTAACTAAGCTTGGATAAATGACAAAGAACACTACCATTAGCCATTGATGAGGTCATAAGGTAAAGTATAATTAATTCATGCATTTTTGTGGTTTATTGAGCTTGGAGACAAAATGTTTCATGTACTAATGTTTTAATTTACCATGTGTAACCTTTGACCTCTAGATGAGTCCAACCTTTCAGTACCATCTCAGCCATCCAGTACTTATGCGCCAGATTGCCACTGTCCAAATCTAGTACCAAGCTCACCTTCCATTCCGGTACCGACCCATTTACTGTCGTGATCCGGTACCAATGGCCGTAGAATGTTCTATTCCGGTACCAACCACTTGTGCACTGTTCTGATCCGGTAACATTTACAAAATCTCAGCTGTCATGATCTGGTACCAATATAGGAAGAAGAATATACCAAGTTTAGCTCCAGATTGTACCAAAGATAGTTGTTGGGTGTTTGTTGAATCATCAAAGCTCTAGCAAGGTTATGTTAATCTATTTTGTATATTGTTTCATCCTCATACACTTCATGTCATGAGGATGAATCTTAAAATATGTAACCAAATATATAAATTTGACAATTGACTGATTTGCTAAAAGATTTCACCTCCTTCTGCTTCATGACTAAGACTATTTAAATAGTCATGGAAAGAATGGTGGAGGTGGTAGAGAGTTAGCATAACACAGTATGTGAAGCAGTGTTACATATTGCAGAACAGATTTTGAGTTGAAGTTTAATAGAAGGATGTCAATTATTTCCAGGTCTTGATCATTTATGAATGAATGTGAGTTGAGTTGTTAGAATAGTTTAATTCTATGTTTTGAAATTTGAGTAAGAGGAATGTGTGGATTGAAATAAACCTTACTGTAGACTCCATTCGCTAACCTATTGAAGCAGCAAGGGCCCACCACCCAGCAAATGTCAACATCCTTATAGATTAGTGTTAGCATTTGATTTCAATAGTATAAACGTTAGACTAGCTGAATCTTTGATCTTTTTAGATGATAGTAGTATAGTTCAGTTTAGGTTTCGATTGCTTAGAGATCATTTTTTTGCATATGCTCTATTTTTATTTTTATGAATTTGATTTTGTTTCCTGGATATAAATGTTGGCAGCAGTAGTTAGACATATTTGAAGGAGAACTAGTGAAGTTCACAAGAGCACATTGTGAACCACAACATACTCAGAATATTGACTATTGAACTACCCATACTATGTCTTGATGATTGATGTGTGATTTCCCTTTCAGAAGTGTGATTTCATAGTTAGTTTACTGGGTCAGATAGCATATTTGATCTGTCAAAAGAACTCCATCTCATACTTTCATGTTCCATAATGGAGTAGATAGCCTCTCTGTGAAAGACAACCAAAGTGTGTTTTGATTTTCTAGTTTGTTTTATTTCTAGCATGCATAATCTAGAACAGTTCTATACTCATGACATTGGAATTACCTTTCTTACTGGTGTCTTGTAACTCTGTTGATTATGAATTCTGGATTTATAATTAATGAGTTCATTATATTACACATATAAGTAGCACAACATTTTGGCGGCATTATCGGGGAGTTGAAAATGATAAGAAATGATTTTTTATCTTAGATTGTTTGCATAGTTTTTGAATGATTTTAAAGGCTGCTTGAGGGAGGAGGATAAAATGTCTAATATGTGAGTGAAGAGCCACGTGGACACTAGAGTGGGGTTCTCCGAAGCCAGGTTGCCTTCTTACCTTCTAGATAAAATTAGGATTTCAATTCAGTTAAGAATCAAATTTCCATTTTATGCATAGATATAGAGATAATAAGGGTAGATTTGTAAGCTCTAAAGATTCAAAAACAACCCCCCCCCCACTAATCCAACTGACACTGGTGCAGGAAAAATTGCGCCAGGAGAAAGTTCAAGGGGAGCCAGTGAGGCTCCAAAAGAAGAACCTAAAATGAAAGAATCAACATTGGGGCAGGCAGAACGTGAATCTGTTGAACGTTTAGGAGACACACAAAATCCAGTTTCTGAACCATCTATTAGTGGAATGGAAGAAGAAGAAGGAAACGTATCCACTGAGACTGATACCTTTGGGTTTCGAATCTTGGATATTTCCATAAAAATCAACATGAAAAACATACCACTATCATCGTTACCCACTTTTAGAGGTATGTCAACTGAAGATTCAGACTTATTCTTATTCGAGTTTGACACATTATGTAGAAGCTATAACTACTCAGACGATTCCCAAAAACTTAATCTCTTTCCTGCTACAATGAAGGATTCAGCCTTAAGATGGTTCATGAGCTTAGGATAAAATACAATCCTCTCTTGGGATTAGATCAAAGACACATTTTTATGGAAATACCAAGACTATTGTAAGGATAATGCTAAAAATGACATTTTTAAAATGCAGCAAACAAAAGATGAAATCCCTGAAGACTACTTAGAAAGGTTCTTATACAACTACCATAAATCAAAATTATTCACCACAGACCCAATTGTAGTAAGAACTGTATTTTTGAAGGGTATTAGAGATGATTCCATAGAAGTTTTAACTTTGTTAAGTTCAGGAGATGTGCACCAAAATCCTTTTGCAAAGATTGTAGATTACTATAGAAGATACTCAAGAGGACAATCTAAAATAGGCAAAGCACCAAGAGATTCTTTTAGCAGAAATACAAGACAAAGATCAAGAACTGTCACCAGAATTGAGTTAGGAAACTTATTAGAGAACTTTAAAACAAACATATTGAGCACAATCAATAACCAGTTAGATACCCTAAAATTGAAAAAGAAATAATAAGAAGAGATTGTTTTAGCAATATTCTATCCTAGATGCCGAAAGAAGCATGGTGAGAAAGAATTTCCATTAAATTTCATAGAAATCCGTGGCCCGTGTACACTAGATCACCCCACATATGAGTGTCCAAATTTGCTTGAACTACAAGCCATGTATAGGGTAGCAGGAGTCTCACAAGAACAATCATACCCTTCCATAAGACCTTGGAGAGCACAAAACCCCAATGCATTTTATGACCCTAATGCACAGTATCAACAACAACAATGGGGTCCTCCCCCAATGACCTATCCACAATGGACACCTCAACAAGATCAAACTCAACCTTGGCAACAAGGTTTGAGGGGGCCTATGTATGGGAATATCTCTTACCCTACATATCCATAGTATCCTACAAACATTTCCCAATTACTACCTGGATTTAACCCACCACAGATGCAAGATTTACTCCCACCTCCTATGCAACAACAATTTACAACCCCCTTGAACCCTAACCAATAGAAGAAAGTACCTATAAATGCCAATAAACATCCACAAAACTAAGCTGCCCACAACCCTCCAACACCAACAACAATCCCTGCCCAGCCAATCCCTAACCCCAATAATCGACCCACCCACCCTGTGCAGAATACAGAAGTTCAAACCTTTCCCACCTATGAAATTCAACTACGATTAGGGAAAACTGTAAATCAATCAAATCCTGGAGTAATAATTCAGGAAGAAAATGATAATCATTATGAGGAAGAAAACACTCAAACCACCCCTGTAGAAGAAGAGACTTCCCCTCTTATTCTAATCACTTCTCAGTATGTATGAGTACCTCAACAAGTTAATCTTCCACCCTACCCCGAAAGACTATTAGTGAAGAAACCTGACCCACCCTTGCACAAAGATATAGAGGATGAATTACGAAATGTATGTATAAAAATACCTATGCTGCAAGCCATTAAGGATATCCCCATATATGCCAAAATCATAAGGGATCTTTTCCTTAAGAAATCAAGAAGGAAGAAGAAGGAACCTTCTCTTGTTCAGATGGTGGGGCAATTATCTGAATTTATTTCTGAAATGCCATACAAATATAATGACCCTGGGAACCCAGTAGTCACTGTTGAAATTAATGGTATTTCTTTACCAAACACACTCATTTATTTCGGTGAAACAATTAATGTAATTCCTTTTGAAACTATGCAAAATCTCCAAATCAACCAATTAAGACCAACCCAAACCATGATAGAGTTGGAAAATAAGTTAGTCATTAGCCCTGCAGGAAGTCTAGATGATGTCACAGTCACTCTAGCTTCTTGGGAATATCCAGTAGACTTTCTAGTCATCTAATCTAAATCATCCTCCAAACCAGGACACCCTGTGGTTCTTGGCCATCCTTGGCTGGCCATAGCAGATGCCTTTATGAGTTGTCAGTCTAGTGAGATGACTATATCCAATGGCACACATAGCCAAAAGCTTGTCCTCTTTCCTCCTGGCCAACCAACACAGGAGATACATGTTTGGTTAGAAAACCCTTATGGAGAAGAAGATTGCATCAGACCCCTGTTAACACTTGAGCAAGTAAGAGCAATTAAAGAACAATTAGATGAACAAGTCTTAAGTTTATTTTTGGATAATACAAATTGTATTGAATATACAAGGACTTTTGCAGAGTTGTCACACATTTTCAGTTCTGAATTTCAACAAACTTAGCACCCTGATATCACTCAATTATATACTTTGTCACCAGATCCCTCATAGAAGGAAGAAAGTATTGAACTTGTTGAGATTAGCCCAGGAAAACCTTTGTATATCAACTCTAGTTTGGAACCAGAATGAAAGACACAAGTAATTGAAATGCTCCAAAGACAATTTGATTCCTTTGCATGGTATTATGTAGACATGAAAGGCATTCACCCTGACACATGCACACATCATATCTACATTAATGACCAAATTAGACCAGTTAGACAGCCTCAACGAAGGATGAATCCAACCCTTAAAGATATTCTAAAAGAGGAATTGCAAAAACTCCTTCAAGCCAATCTCATATACCCCATTTTAGATAGTCAATGGGTGTCTCCACTTATCATAGTTCCCAAGAAAAATGGTAAGTGGATAATATGTGTAGACTTCAGGGAGTTGAACAAAGCCACCCATAGGGATTATTTTCCCTTACCATTTATTGATCAAGTGTTGGATACCTTTTCCGGAAAGAAGTATTTTTTGTTCCTAGATGGGTTTAGTGGTTATAACCAAATACAAATGGCACCCAAAGACCAGGAGAAGACCACTTTCACCTGCCCATGGGGAACCTATGCTTATAGGATTCTTCCTTTTGGACTTTGCAATGCCCCAACCACTTTTCAAAGGGCTGTCTTAGCCATTTTCTCTAACTTGACCAATGATTGTGTGGAGGTCTACATGGATGACTTTACAGTCCATGGAAAAGACTTCTAGGAAGCTTTGACCAATCTAGAAAAAGTATTGATTAGGTGTAAGGAAACTAATATTTCCCTAAGTAATGAAAATTCAAAGATGATTCTCACTAAAAGTATTGTTTTGGGACATCACATCTATGGTTCTATAATGAGAGTTGATACGACAAAGATTCATATTATCACACAAATCAGAATACCTTCCTCACAAAAGGAAGTTCGTATCTTTTTAAGGCATGCTGGCTACTATAGAAGATTCATTATGAATTTTACAAGCCTAACTACCCCTTTATTCAAGTTATTATCTAAAGAAGACGAATTTAAGTGGGATGATGAATGCCAAATATCTTTTGAGATTCTAAAATAGAAATTGTCAACTCCCCCCGTATTAAGAGGACCAAATTGGTCACTTCCTTTTCATATATGTACCGATGCTTTAGACACAACCCTTGGGGAAGTTCTTGGACAAAGGGAAAATCAAATGCCTTATGCTATTTACTTTGTCAGTAAAAATTTGTCTCCAGCTGAAGTTAATTATATGGTCATAGAAAAAGAATTGCTAGTTGTGATCCATGCTATAAATAAATTTAGACACTATATTACAGGATATCAAGCTTTTGTACACACTGATCATTCAACCATCAAATTCTTAATGAACAAACCTGTAACAAATCCTAGAGTTACAATATGGATATTATTATTACAAGATTTCAATATCAACATTATTGATAGACCTGGTAAGGATAATCTTGTGGATGATTTCTTATTTAGAATGATTCATTTGGGAGATAATGCACCAGTAGAAGACAACTTTCCTGATGAAAATTTGTTTTCTATTTCTACATTCACTCCTTGGTATGTAGATGTAGCTAACTATCTTGTGATAGGGAAGATTCCTCATAAATTGACTCCTAGAGAAAAACAAAAAGTAATTCAGTTAAGTGCAAACTACACGTGGCATGATGATTGTCTCTACAAAACATGACTAGATTTGGTAATCAGGAGATGTGTAAGGGAAGATGAAATTCATGATATTTTTCAAGCCTTCCATGATGGTCCTTGTGGAGGACACTTCACAGATAAGAGGAACGCTTATAAAGTTCTGTAATCTAGTTATTATTGGCCTCATATTTTCAAAGATGCTAAAACCTATGTATCCAATTGTGATGAATGACAACGAATGGGTAAGCCTACTGCACGAGACAAAATGCCACTTCAAGCCCAAGTAGTCATTGAGCCTTTCGAGAAATGGGCATTATATTTTGTAGGGCCCATTAACCCTACATCTAAAAAGAAAAAGTACATACTTGTATGTATTGACTATGTGAGTAAGCAGGTTGAAGCAAAATCTTTACCAGTTGCAAGTGAACAATCAATGGTAGATTTCCTTTTTAATGACATCTTTACTAGATTTGGTGTACCTCGAGAAATTGTGACTAACTAGTGAACTCAATTTACCTCTAATCTAGTCAAAGTGGTTACAGAACAATACCAAATTAAACACAAGAAATCTACACCCTACCATCCACAGGAAAATGGACAAGTAGAATCTACCAACAAAGTTATTGAGTCCATTCCTACCAAAACAGTACAGCTACACCATAAGGACTGGGCTGACAGATTACTTGAATCCTTATGGGCTTATAGAATCACCTGGAGAAATACAACAGGACATACACCCTACGAGTTGGTGTATGGGAAGTAGTTACTTATCCCCATAGAATTCCAGATCAAAACCTTCAGGATTGCAGTACAAGTTGGCATGAACTTGGATAAAACCCAACAACAAAGACTCTTGCAGCTTAATGAATTGGATGAAATCAGGTAGGAATCACTTCAAAGAACCACCCTCATTCAAGATCAGAGAACAAAATGGCATGACAAGTATCTCAAAAAGAAAAAATTTCAACAAGGAGATTAGGTCCTGTTGTATGACAACAGATTCAAGAACTTCAAAGGTAAGTTAACTACTCGTTGGATGGGACCTTACAAACTTGACACTGTCTATGACAATGGTTCAATCAGGATAAAGACAATTAACGAACAATAGACACCACTACTTGTGAATGGTCACCGGTTGAGAATTTATAACAAACCCCTATCAAAAGAGGAATGTTTGACTCGTATACTACATAATTCAGATATGCAGGTGATCATTAAGGAAGAAGACCTTCCTACTGATCCAAATTGATTGATTGGTTTATTTTTAAACTTTTGTACATAGGTGTGGATTGTGTTTTGTTAATAAGTTGAAGGTAACAAGGGATTCTTACCTCCTTTTGTTTTACTTTCGCATTTTATCTTTGTAAGTAGATTTCTATAATTTATTTGATCCTTCAAGAACTTGCTAAACATCATTTTCTAGGCATCGACAATACTCTGTTCTTCCCTGGTACCAGAAATCCTATTCTGGTCTGGTACCAACAGTCCTGTGCTGGACCGGTACTAGAAGTTTGTCCTTATATGGTACTATCAGAACACATCACCTAATTGACAAGGAATTCTATGCATATTTCAAAAGATTATGTCAATTAATATGAAGTATGAAGCCATGCAACAACCATTTAAGGTGGAACCAAGAAGCCAAATGCAACATCAAATGGAAGCCCTTATGAAGCAATAATTTCTTTTGGTTCTGTTGCTAACTAAAGGGAAGTATTTTTAATTTCTTTTAGTTCTGTTTCTAGCTAAAAGGAAGTATTTTAATTTCTTTTGGTTTTGTTGCTTGACAAAAAAAAGACATAATCTTTACCTATTATTGTTAAAATAACCATGCTTAATCTGCTTCAAAGTCTATAGGTTGCCTTTATCTAGTATTTTAGCATGATTAAAGGGATAAAAACTATATTAGCCTACAAGTAACTATCTCACCCTAACTAGACTTCAATAGTATTCATTGGATTATCTTTTCTAAAGAGTAACATATGAGTATATGAACACTCTCTGTCATGGGCA
>SNQJ01S0074720.1:45766-58089 GCA_010110895.2 Picea sitchensis | reverse complement strand
ACATTTGGAAGCTTTAGCTACCTTTGGAATTCATTACTTCCCTTGAACAATAACTATTGATTATTTCTCATATATTGTGCATGGTGTATTGTGGTGTATTGGTGTAACTCTTATACTATTGTTCATTGCTAATTGGATATATTTGAATGGTTTAAGTATAAGTTGATTTTTTTTTTAAATTGTACTTGATATTGATTCATCGCCCTCTCAGTATCAACAACTAGGACTGGATCATATTCTGCTAGAGAATGAATGAGTGTGATAAATTTTATATAAAATGAAAATTGTCCCTCCACCCTCCACCTAACCCTACAACCCTCTACCCAAAAACCCCCCAACCAATCCTACAATCATCCACCCATAAAATTATCTACTAAAGCATAATCAAATCTTAATTAATCCCCAAAAGATTCACTTATTACATGCAACTATCCTCTAAATCATAAATTTTATATAAAAATTAACATCTTGAACTTTTAAATATTCTCCAATGTTGCGATCCAATATTACTTGAAGAAATGGAGTCTCCTCGAAGGATAAATTTTATATACTAGCTTTGGAAACAACTTATTTGCTTAAGAGAGTAGATGATGGAGATACATTGTATATGTGAACACTTTAGCACACCATTGTAAAATATAGAGAATATATGAGTGTTATAAAATCATCATAAGAAGAAAAAAACTTAAAATGGAATAAATTGATATAAAAAAAAAAATCAACTTAAACATAACATCACGTGTATAACATAACTAACTTTAATGAAAAGAGAGGAAAAAAATATATAAAAACATGTTCAAGAAAAACATAACATCTCACATATAACTCTAATGAAAATATAATTTTAACATTTTAAAACTATTGATAAGAAAAAAATAATTCGAATTGGAATAAATTGATGTAAAAACATTTTCAAAATAAGCATAGCAGCTAGATGTTTATTGGAGCTAAGTGTTAATAATATGAATCCTTAGAGTTTTTTTGATGAGGCTAGTCAAGAAGACCAAGGTATTTGTTGAGAAACGGATACTCTCTACATTGATTCAAATCATTATATTTATGTGAAGTATGATGTCATTAAAGGCTCTAACAAAATGAGGTTGAATTCTATAGCCTTTGGTGTTTGCTAAAAATTGTAATAGGCATGAGAACTTAGGAAACTCCAAGCATTTGGAGATTCAAAAGTCTTGATAAATTGGGATATACAATAGTGCATCATTGGGAATTTGGGCCTATTGTTGGCTCAGTTTGGGGGTTCATACCCATGGTTAGATAAGCTTGACCAACAAATACCCCATAGGTGTCGACATATTCAATCTTTGAGGATTGAATAAGATCTCACCCTAGATACCATGAGAATCACAGAGAACAAAGGTTTCATGCAAGGGGTAAAGGAGTAGAAAATATAGGAAACATTCATCAGATAACCATGCATTCATTCATAACCACCATAAGAGTTCCACACACAATACTATTGAACATACAAACATCCAAGCCAACATATACAAGATACAGAGACTAAAGGTGCTTCATGCTTTCTTTATTAATCTTAATTGCATCCCAATACAATTACTACAAGGGTCGAAGTTTGCACAGAGCACACTCAACATAAAACAGAGGATATCCTTTTCTCATATCTACTTTTTCTCTCATATACATAATATCTATGAACATAACAACAAATGATACAAAATCAGAAAGCTGGCTCTAATTCATCTATTGATAACATATAATAATCCACTCCTAGTTAACAAAAACCCAATCCTTACATATCTACATGCATCCCCCTTAGGTCTATTGGAGCGTCGAAATCATAACAATCTTGCTATCCCACCCACAACCTTTACCATGACTAGTTGGGTTGTTACAAAATTGGTTATAATGATTACTAAATATTTTTGGGGATTCGACAAGAATGTGATCTCCTCAAGTCTTTGCACGTAGTACAAAATGGACTGGCATGTGAGATATATAATTGGTTGGTCAAGGCACTGAAACTTGTCACCATGTGGAACGTCCTCTTAGGCACACGCAATACTAACTTATAATGCACACACAATATGAAAAACCTTAGGTTGCCAACAAGCACCCAACACTATTAGTTGGCTCATCCTCAAGTCAACAACGTTGCATCATTGACAACTCCTATATGATTTTTTTAGAACCATTAGTTGCACTTAGTGGAATTTCTATAACAATCCTTGTTTAGGTACAATCTGTCAAGATTTAGCTAGTGTTGTAGTCATGCATAGGCCCTAGAATGTGTTGAGAACCCTTGGGAAGTACTAACTTCTAATGCACACACAATATGAAAAAATTTAGGGTGCCAACAAGCCCCCAACACTATTAGTTGGCTCATCCTCAAGTCAACAACGTTGCATCATCGGTAGCTCCTATATGAATTTTTTAGAACCATTAGTTGCACTTAGTGGGATTTCTATAACAATCTATGTTTAGGTACAGTCTATCAAGCTTGGCTAGTGTTGCAGTCATGCATAGGCCCTAGAATGTGTCGAGAACCCTTGGGTTCTATATGCAAATCCATCCTTCAATATTCTAGGATCTTGATCTCTCTCACATTAATATCTATCTAGACCATCTGGGGATAGATGTATTTTAGTGTACATTACAGAACCACCAACGTCGTCTGAGCCAAGTCCTTCCTATGGAACTTGGAGATATCACCATAGTGACTTGCAGGTCTTTGCTTGAGGTGTTTTTTCCATCGTGCATGACCTTCATATTCTTCTTATCTCTCTCATGTTTTTTTATTGTGTTAAAGACAAGGATATCTACACATGATAGGGGGAAATCTCGTAGAGTTGGACCGCTTGATTTAGAAATGGTATTGATCCATGGTGGTGGGATTACCGAATCTCGACCCTTGGGATTCAGGGTGACCACTACATAAGCTTTGAAAATCACTTTAGGGAACTATTTGGTGGTTATTTGTTGTATTCAGTGAACTATAGGCTAGGTCCCCTTCCCAAGAGACAATCTTGAATATGTAATTCTCTTGGGAGTTTAAATGTTGGTCACTGGGATTCCTTTGCCGCCCAGTGTCAAGCATGTGCCTCTCACTTGTTGGAAGTAGCCATTGTTCTACTAAATCCTTGATTGATCCAAAACCCCAACATTTTTCTTCCTTTTGGTCAAATCATTTCCTTACCACTAGTCTATCCTCTACTACTGAAACTCTCTATCTATAGTGGTAAAACTCCTAACAAAGTAAATGGTAGTTGGTCAGGGTATAATTTTTGGGTATATCAGTTATGATGATCATTCTCGATCCTCTGGGCATCCAAATCTATTATGGTCATGATCGTATTGTACTGTTGTACCATTGATGTTCCTTTTGGGATGTGCTGCCATAAATTTTCACATCCCTCATACCTGCGTAACCTATTCAAATATGATTGCTTGACCCTTATTTACTTTATAATTCCATATGTCCATTAATTCACGTATGAGATCCTTTTGTCCCATCTATTAGGCTATATATATTTATCTTTTTTTTATTTCACAAGTAGAAATGTCCAATTCGTTAATTACATCAGTACAAACAATAACAATAGATATACGATCTAAGTTTAATCAACATCATTACTCTTACTCAACGTCAACTTTATAACATTGTCAAGATACAATATCAAATACATTTAAATAAGTCTAACATAAAAACATCACTAGCATCGAAACTCTCGAAATAAAACATGGTTATCAATGTTCACCCGCCCAAACCTACCCTGCAAGGTTAGGACTTTCAAGACACATAATCGGTGCTCAAGTCCAGGATTCATCTGATTGATTTTGACCATTTAAGATCTCAGGACTGACAACCATTCTGAGGAACATCAACATGACTAACACCCTTAACCCAATCCTAATCAAATTCAAGAATAAAACAAGTATACCTAGAATCACTTAACAATTAATAATTAATCATCAAACTTTTAATGTATAAATTGCTAATTCACTAACTCAAACTCCATCCCAGTCATATCATTGTACTTATTCTTAACAATGGGAAAACATCATTCCACCGATTGAATGGTCGTAATAATAAGTCAAGATTAAATCCAATAGTAAGTAACTAACTGAAGAATACGCAAACCATGTATAGGAACGAACTTTTCAATAATTGAGATCTACTTAACACTGTGCAAAGTATAAAAAAATTCTTACTAGTGAATGAAAGAATGTTAGTCTACAATATTTCTTTAATTACTATCACACAACTCAAGAGATATTATAATATGCCAAAGCGCGAAGCATTACTAAAAGAATAATCTAATATAAAACCATATAACAAGTTCTCATCACAAATACATGCTCGCACTTATAATTTATATAACAACCAACCAATTATTATGATATAACCATGAGTGAATGAATACATAAAAATCATCCATTAAGATAGTCTTAAATTATTTATGCAAACTCATGCAATAATAAGCTACATTATCTATATATCCTTCAATAATATACATACATTATCTATGTATCATTCAATAATATACATTACTTATGCGCCTATGACTTAGTAATTTACCTTATACTTTCATAGATGAACTTCAATTCGATAATATACATTACTTATGCACCTATGACTTAGTAATTTACCCTATACTTTCATAGGTGAACTTCAATTCATTTGTGGAGTAAAGATTTTTAATTAATAATAATAATAACAATTTGTTAATTATTAATAATAATAACAATTTGTTAATTCTTTTTACAATAACAATCAAGGGATAACTCATAAAATTGAACATTATATTTGGTACACTAAAACAACAATATTATCTTATTTTAGTAATTTAACCACTTATACACTTGGGTATGACTTTATTTCATTATTTAATTATTACATAAAGATAGGTATGACTATATTTCATTATTTAAATACTACATCAATATTTAAATCTATTACAAAATCAATAAATCCATTCAACTTCTTGTTATAGTAGAACCATCACTAACATAAGAACTCTCGAAATAAAAACATAAAAACATCACTAACATCAGGACTCTCGAAATAAAACATGGTTATCAATGTTCACCTTCCCAAACCTACCCTCTAAGGTTAGGACCTTCAAAACACATAATCGATGCTTAAGTTCAGGATTCATCCAATTGATTTTCACCATTTAAGGTCTTGGGACTGGCATTCGTTCTGAGGAACATGAAGATGTATAATACCGTTAACCCAATTGATTTGGGATCTTTTCATCGATATGACTTATTAAAGAATTGTATTAAATGAGAATAAATTGAAGTGCAAAATAAAGAAGGAAAATATTAATAATAAAGAGACATAAGCATCAAATCTGAACAAAAAAACTTGATAATAGAGTTTGTCCCTGATGGACTACGTCTTTGGGTCCTACTCTCAAATGGGTAGGCCTTTTTATTAACTCAGCAAAAGAATTTGGCAAAATACATAAGTATACCTCATTCTGGAATTAAGTTGTAGAAGCTTTACTCAGATCAAAAAACAGACAACACCATTGAATTCGTGGCGTCGAATTACCCAATATTGATTGTCTCCACACCTCAATCTGACTCTGGAACTCCTAGGCCCATGAGAAATCTCGTCTCAGTTTCTATGCCTGCAACCTGCAATTAATTCTTTGAAATTGCCTCGTAAAACATGTCTGGTCGTATCTTCAAGTGCCCTCCTCTCGTGCATTGGAAAAATGTGTTTTTAAATTAAAAGGATGGCGGATTAAACAACGTGGTCGTTTGGCCCAACGCTTATCAAAGGTTATATGAAAACGTTGGTTGGGGAGGTCTCGGGGTTGAATCTGCGAACCTCCCCCTTTTGGGTAATGGTTATAACAAAACACATGGTGGTGATAACCACCGCCAAGTTTGGAGATACACCAGATTTGTCCATCGTTTAGATTTGTTGAAGCCGGATATAATGGGGTCAACCACCAGATTTAGTGGAACCTCCGCCAAATTTAGTGGACTAGCCATTTTTTTAATTTTTCAATTTCGGTTACGAGCCCTCATTGGGTATTTTCTCACTGCCACGTGGCAACCCATGACTGGGCCATGTGGTAGCCATTCATTGGCCCACGTCACCTGCTTACTGATGTCACCTCCTACCTGGTCATCTTTCCACGTCACCTGTCAGGTGGCTATATGGATGCCACATGTCTGCCACGCCCTGTACGACCTGTCACATGGATGTACATAATTCCACGTGGCACTTTTCCATTGGTCGACATACTGACTGGAAAATACAAAAAATGGGTGACATGTGGCAACTTTTGGTGTTGTCGTGTCATCATGTTGATGTCATCATGACATGTGTCGATATTTGACTGTGCCATGTACCTTGTATGGACGTTTATGGCATCCATACGGATGTTGATGTCAGCAGTACAAATGTTGAATCATCCCTGTTGACTAGGCTAGGTTGACCAAAACTTTGACCGTGAATATCTTTCGATCCGTAACTCTGTTTGATGAACCATTTACGTCGTTGGAAATCTTGTGATGCACTCTTCGCAATGATCCCAATTTTGCTGAGTTTTGAGGACTTTTAGTTTTTTCCTTTTCTCCACCTACTAAGGCCATTCTGAGCTTCCTGTGGAACTTCTAAGTATTTTGAGTTATCCTTAAGCCTCCCTGGATCCTTTCAGATCACACCATCCCACTGAGAGATTTTGGACCACCAAAATCCTTTATCAATCAATAGGTAAGTGAGGGAAGAGTTCCCTCTCTTTGTCTTTCTCCATCCACTTTACCTTACTTGGATGTGTTCCCTTTAATCACACTCAAATATAATCAATATCACCTCTACATGAAATCCTCATCCTTCTGTCTAGGATGATATCTTCTTTTAACTCATCCAAGTACTCAGAAGAAAACTCAACAACCCAGGGAAGTGAAACTTCCTCACCTTGATCCATGCTCATGGGGGGCTCAAAAAGTTTTAAGTTTTCCACGTTTACAACTAAGTAAATCTACATATAAGGTGGAAGATCTAGACAAAAATCATTGGTTCTTCTTTTCTCCAAAATAGTGAAGGGTCCATATCAGATAGGCTTGAGTTTCTTGCCTTCACCCTTCAACCACTCCTTTTTTATGTGAAGCCATACTTGGTCTCGAACCTAAAAATGATGATCAACTATGTGCTTGTCATGTCGAGCTTTATACTATGCTTGACTTTTCTCCAACTATTCCCTGACTCCTTGGTGCACTTGTTGGATCCTTTGAATGAACTTGTGGGCCCTATTTTCATTTATTTCTTCATTTGAGTCAACATCTTTCCCATACATCAATTCCAAAGGGACCTTAGAAAAGTATCCAAAGTATGTCTCAAATGGGGAACAGTGAGTGGAGGAATGTAAGGCTCGATTGTAAGCATGTTGAATATAGGGTATTTGGTCATCCCACAACTTGGAATGTTTACTGTAGTAGCCTTGAAGAAAATGTATTATTGTTCGATTAACAACCTCTATCTGACCGTCGATCTGTGGATGCAAATTCTTACTTCTCTTCAACTTGGTGTCCATCATTCTCCACAAAATTGTCCAAAACTCTCCAAGGAATCGAGTATCTCAATCCGAGATAATGGACATGGGCAACCCAAAGTGGACCCAAACATACTCAAAGAAGAGATTAGGATTCTGCTCAGCAGTGACCTACTTTTTGCATGGCATCAAGATACACATCTTGCTAAACCTATCCACTACTACATACAAGTAGTCGTGACCCATTTTCGACATTGGTAAACCCCATACAAAGTCCATGGAAATACTTTCCCATGGATGAGATGGAATGGGAAGTGCTAAGTATGGCCCCAATTTTCTATTAGTGGGCTTACAAGTAGAGCACATCACACACCCCTTTACGTACTTGGTTACAATTGATTTCATCTAAGGCCAGTAACAAAACCTTTGTAGATGAGCCATTGTTTTTCCTACCCCAAAATTCCCAGACACAAGAGAAGTATGAGTTTCTCATATTACATGGAGTAGTTCATTTTTAGGAATACATAGTTTTCCAATATGGTAGAGTAATTTCTCCCGCAAACAATATTTCTCCACCTGTGCACCATGGGTTAGCTTCTCAAATACATCCTTAAAATCTTCATCAACAACATATTGTTCAACATAGCTATCATGAGATAAAGAAACATTCTTCAAAACAATAGAAGCAACAATAGGAGGTCTAGAAATCATATCAGCTACTTTGTTACTGGTACCCTTTTTATACTTGATTACCAAATGGAACTGTTGAAGAAAACCCATCCACCTGTAATGTCAAGATTGTTGTAGCTTGGTTCGTGCTTGGAGATATTGTAAGGGTTGGTGATCTCTACGTATGATTGTCTCCTTCCCTAACAAGTAATGCTTCCATTTTTTCACACTTTGAACTAATGCATACAACTCTTTATCATATGTAGGATAGTTAACAACATCTTGGTTAAAAGCTTCAGAGTGGTAACATATAGGCTTACGAGACTGCATCAATACTACACCCATGGCATAATTGATGGAATCTATCTCGATCTCAAATGATTGTTGAAGATTCGACAATGCTAATATTGGTGTTGTATTTATCTTTTCCTTCAAAGTTTCAAAGGCCTTTTGTTGCTTTCATCCCCATTGAAAAGTGTTCTTCACTAATGCAGACCCCCAAACCCTCGGGTCGAGGTCCATGCAGGATCGATCTAATCTTCCCTTGAGTCTAATTGACTCTTTGGTTTCCCCTCGAGGAATATCTCATACACTCATGGCGTATCCACAGGTCCTTAAGAATTGAGCCTGCGTGAACAAACACCAAGCGCCAACCCAATATCCTTGACCACAATAACATAGTGCCCTTCTATTTCTCTATGATAATGTTACAAATACAACTACTCTACTATGATACAAATGCGAGGGTGTCTATATCCATTTTCCCTCCTGCTCCTAAAACTATCTAATCTATCATTCAAATATACCTACTTTCATTAACTATGCATAAATGCCTCTACCTTCTACAGATGAGAGCAAATCGCTCATGATCTATTTACAATATGCAATTATGATTCCCTTTAACCACTACATTAATGCTTCAAAAACATTTCAAAAACGTGCGCTAGTGGTCTTCCAGTTGTCTTCCGTCTTTTACGTCATTTACTTGGCTGGATATTTATGATGCTCCTGCATCATACTCTCTCGCTTGAAAATTTTCATCAACTCTTGTTCATGAGCTCTTGCACAGTCTGTCCATGCTTCTAAATTTCTTCTTCATCTTCCCAACTGGCATCTTCAACTGGGTGTCCTTTCCATTTGACCAAGTATTCAAAATACTCTTTTCTCCTGGTCTTCCTGCTGAATCTCTTGTCAATTATACTTTCCATTTGTGGATTTTCAGCTACAAGCATTTGTTTGGTCCACTGAACCTCTGTTTTTTCATCCTCTGCTCCTTCTTTGTAAGGGTACAAATCTGCAACATTAAATATCGGTGAAATTCTGATCCCATCGCGTAATTCAATCTCTTATGTGTTTGCCCCAAATTTCTTTACGACCTTGCCCGGTCCAATCTTTTTCATTTTCAGTTTATTGTATGTTCCCCTTGGGAACCTTTCCTTCCTCAAATGTGCAAGAATCAGATCACCAACTTCAAATTGAAGTTCCTGCCTGTGTTGATCTGCTCTACACTTGTATTCTTGACTTGAATTCTGCAACCACTCCTTGATTCCGTTGTGAAGCTCCTTCATTGATTCTGCAAAGTCCTCTGCACTAGAACTTCTGAATCCAGCTTGTTCCAAATATTTCAATTCAAGTACTCCCCTTGGCTGCATTCCATATACAATCTGGAATGGACTCTGCCCTATGCTTCTATTGATTGAATCATTATAAGCAAATTTCGCCTATGGAAGAATGTGATCCCACTGACTGTGGTGTTCAGACACTAGGATCCTCAGTAAACCTCCCAAGCTCATGTTCATAACTTCTGTCTTCCCATCCGTCTGAGGATGATATGTTGAGCTAAATGACCGACTTGCCCCTAGCTTTTTCCATAAATTCCTCCAGAAATGTCCCACGAACTTGGTATCTCGATCAGAAACAATGCTCCTTGGCAAGTCGTGAAGTCTAACGACCTCTTTGAAAAACAGGTTGGCAATATGAGTTGCGTCGTTGGTTTTATGGCATGGTATGAAATGTTCCATCTTGGAAAATATATCGACTACCACAAATATGGAATCATATCCTCTTTGTGTCCTTGGTAGTCCTAATACAAAATCTATGCTCACTGCATCCCACGGACTTTCTGGTATGGGTAATGGTTGATACAACCCTGTGTTCTGCCTCTTCCCTTTTATTTGTTGACAAATCCTGCATCTTTCCACAAATTTCTTAACATCTGTCCTCATTCTTGGCCAAAAATACAAGCCATTCAATTTTGAGAACGTCTTATCATGACCAAAATGTTCGGCCAATCCTCCACTATGTTTTTCTTTCAGCAAATTCTCCCTCATGGAGCATTTTGGAATACAAAGCTGATTGCCCCTGAATAATAATCCATCCTGGATCATACATTCGGTCCACTAGCTTTTGTCCCTGAGAATTGGATTCTCAGATGCCTCATATGCTTCCTTAAAATCTGGATCATCCCTGTACATCTCTTTGAGGTTATCAAAACCCAAAGTTTTGACTCTGAATTCTTGCATAAGCAAACATTTCCTGCTCAAAGCATCAACAACTTTGTTAGCAGTTCCAGAAATATGTTTAATTACAAAAGTAAAATTATGCATGTATTCAACCCATTTAGCATGCTTTTGGTTCAACTTGTCCTGCTGAGTCATGAATTGCAAAGCATGATTATCATTGTACAAAACAAACTCCTTAGGAACCAAATAGTGTCTCCATTTCTTCAGCGCTTGTATGACTGCATAAAATTCTTTGTCATATGTTGAGTATTTAATCTTCACTTCATTCAACTTCTCGCTGAAGTATGCGATCGACCTGTCGTCTTGGCTCAAGACCACTCCAATTGCAAATCCACTAGCGTCACACCTGACCTGAAATGTTTTGTTAAAATCTGGCAACACCAAAATTGGTTGCTCCGTGATCTTCTTCTTCAACAGATTGAAACTCTTCTCTGCTTCTTCTGTCCAATGAAAATATTTGTGTCTTTTCTTCACCATGTCCATCATCGGTGCACTGATTCCACTGAAATTTCGAATGAATTTCCTGTAGAAACTTGCCAAACCATGGACGCTTCGAACTTCAAACACATTCTTTGGTGATGGCCAATTCTTAATTGCATTTATCTTTTCTAGATCCATGTTTAGCTCATTCGCAGAGATAACAAAACCCAAGTAAATGAGTTATGTCCTCATAAATGATGATTTATTCATATTAATCAACAATTTCTCTTGCTGTAATCTCCTCATCATTGTAGCTAAATGCTTTAAGTGCTCTGCTTCTGTCTTGTTGAAAATTAATATATCATCAAGATATACAATGACAAATTTCCCGATGAACTCCTTCAGGACTTCATTCATCAATCTCATGAAAGTACTGGGTGCATTCCTTAAGCCAAATGGCATAACAAGCCATTCATATAGTCCCTCATTTGTCTTGAATGTTGTCTTCCATTCATCACCTTCTCTCATACGAATTTGATGATACCCACTTTTCAAATAAATCTTTGAAAAGAATCTTGCTCCACTCAAGAAATCCATCAAGTCATCCATCCTTGGTAATGGAAATCTATATTTGATGGTAATCTTATTGATCGCTCTTGAATCTGTACACATTCTCCAGCCTCCATCTTTTTTTGCGTTGAGCACTGTTGGAACATCACATGGACTCAAGCTCTCCCGAATCAATCCTTTGTCCATTAAATCATGGACCTGCCTCTTGACTTCTTCATTCTCCTGTGGTGTCAATTTGTACGCGTCTTTGTTTGGTAAACTAGCTCTAGGTATAATATCAATGCGATGGCTTATACTTCTGATCGGTGGCAACGAACAAGGTAGTTCGTCCACTACTATATCAGCGAACTCTTCCAACAACTTCTGGATTTCCTCTGGTAAATCATCCACTCTTGTACTGGTTAAAACAATTTTAGGCTTCCTGACCACAATAAATTGTGTGTCTTCCTTCTTCTTAACCTCGTTAAGAAGTTCCTTCCCACTCATGAGAAGTACAGTGTTGCTCATCTCTGGTTTTACTTCTTTGTCCTTGATTAGCAACAACATGTGAGTTCTCCCATTCTTCTCTAGGGTGTATGTGTTCTTTCTCCCATCATGAACCACATTCTTGTCATATTGCCATGGTCTACCTAGTAATAGATGACAAACATCCATG
>SNQJ01S0074720.1:24935-35238 GCA_010110895.2 Picea sitchensis | reverse complement strand
CTAGCTCACTGGAAAAAAAATTACAAGATTAAATTTAGCTCATTTAAAATCTTTTTTTATAAGATTACATTTGTTAAGTGGGTCTATTGGTTAAGAACATGTGTTTCCTCTTAAGAGGTTACAGGTTCAAATCTAGAGGGGGTAGGGTATGTATACCTTCGTAGACTTTACCAGTCAAATCGCTAGACGGAAAGGGTCCCTTATCCCACAAACAAAAGAATCTCATACACCAATTTAGTGTGCTGGTTCCTTATCCCACAAACAAAAGAATCTCATACACCAATTTAATGTGCTCGCTTGACCGTGACCTTAAAAATAAATTATTATTATTATTATTATTTAAAAATAAAAATATCCAATTAATTTATCTTCCTATCCAACGACTTATATAACGAGTAACAACTACAACTTAAAATTCTGAACACATAACGCATTTATTTAAGGTTTCGTTTTATGTCATCAAATTAACGTAGGGCTCATAATTTAACATTAACGAGTTGAAATCAATAGGTGTTCAACCAAAACACTACTCTTAACGAGTAGCAACAAAAAGATATTCGCCAGAGTTAGATATCAGAAACGTCCTAGGTTCAAGGTAAAACAACCTACGCTAAATTCTAACAGATGTCATTAAATCTAAAAAAAGTGGCTGGAAGAAGTCAAAGTTACGCAGATACCCAAAAATATTCGTGGATTTATTTTTAAGGATCTGCAGTTGAACTTAACTATAGTTTACTATCTCTTACTAATTCCATGGCTACAACTTAGTGAATCAGGGAGGTTAGTTGTTGTCTACTCAGAATCAAAGTATTTTGTGTTATTGTTGTAACAAGAAAAATAGATACAAATACTTACTGAACATTAGAGATCATTAGGTTACGTTCAGGGCGATGGCGAAGAAGGGCCTCCTTTAAATTAAAACTAGATGGAAACCACACACAAGTGAGACGGAGCTCACAAAACTTCGATTTAATGAAAGAAAACTATTACATTTATTGTCTAGATTAGATCACACTCCTATCTAAGTGGATCTCAAACTACCTTCAACCCCAATCTGCGTGTCAATGAAACAAACTCTAAAAAATATTCTAATTTTAATACACTCTAGAAGTTTCTTCATTATTCTAACATCCCCTTTAATGAAGAAATGGATTTTCTACGACACCTAACTTACTTCTAAAAATTTCAAACTTGAGTTTACCAAAAGGTTTGGTAAATATAGAAGCCACATTATCATTGGTATTACAAAATATCAAACCAATTTCGTTTGATTCAATCTTCTCTCTCACAATTTACAAAGTGATGATGTAGCTCGATGTGTTTTGATCTTGCATGATATATTGGATTGTGTGACAATTTGATAGCACTTTGATTGTCACAGTGGATGCATGTTGGACCATTTTGCTCATCTTCGGCATCTGCAAGAATTCTCCGCAACCAAACAGCTTCACAGGTGGCATTGGTCAAAGCTTTATACTCATACTATGTTGATGATAAAGAAACAATAGGCTGCTTCTTGTTACTCCACAATACAACCCTTGATCCTATATGAAATGCATAGCCTGAGGCAGATCTTCTATCATCAGGATTTCCTACCCAATCTGAATCGAGAAAACCTGTTAGATCAACATCAAATTCATTAGTATACATAATACCAAAATTTATTGTTCCTTTCAAGTATCGGAGTACTTTCTTTGTATCTTTCCAGTGACTCCCTGAAGGCTTAGCCATGAACTGACTAAGGATGCTAACTAAGTATGCAATGTCTGGTCTCATAGTGGTGAGGTATTTTAGGCATCCCACCAACTGACGATATAAAGTACCATCTACCTCTTTAATTCCATCTTCACTGTATAAATTTGCATTTTGTTCTAAGGGAGTTGGCATAGCTTTACATTCACTCATGTTGAACTTTCTAAGAATTTATTTTGTATATTTACTTTGAGCGATCATTGTTTTACCAGGCTCTCTCCAAACCTCAATTCCTAAACAGTAATGTTATTTGCCAAGATCTTTCATTTCAAATTCTTGAGACAACTGAATTTTAATCTCTTCAACTAACTTGCATGCATTGTCTGTAATAATGAGATCATCCACATATAAAGATATTAAAGCAACATTTCCTTCTTCATATTTCTTAACATACGGTTTAGGATCACTTTTGCTTTTCACAAACCCATTCTGATAAAAGAAGGTATCTATCTTTACATACCATGATCTCGGTGCATGTTTCAAACCACATAATGCTTTCCTTAACCTGCAGACTAGATGCTCCTGTCCCTGCTTGACAAACCCTTCAGGTTGAACCAAGTAAACCTCTTCCTTTAAATCATCATTCAGAAAAGAAGATTTGACATCTAACTGATGTATTTTCCAATTATGTTTTGTAGTTAAGGCAATTAGTACTCTAATTGTATTCAATTTAGCTACCGGTGCAAAAGTATCTTCATAATCAATTCCTTCCTTTTGTGAATATCCTTTTGCAACTAATCTTGCCTTATATTTATCAATGCTACCATCTGCTTTAAATTTAGATTTATACAACCATTTGCTTCGAATAGGGACTTTGTTTTCAAGCAGTTCAACTAATTTCCATGTTTGATTTTTCATAAGGGAGTCATATTCATCATTCATAGCATTTCTCCACTCTTCATATTCTTTAGCTTGATCATAGTTTACAGGTTCTACAACATTCATTACATGAGACATCAATGCATAATATTTATACCTTATAGGTGGTTGAGTTTGTCGTGATAACCTCCTTGGTCCTTCACTTGTTTCATCTCGTCTCTTGCTCTTCGGTGACTCTTCTCCACTCGATGTATCCTGGTTGCTTGAAGTGACCATATTGTTTTCATTATGTTCTCGAACATGTACATGTTCATGTTATTGTTTAACCATTGCATTTATTTTGACATGTGCATCACTATCATTATGCCAAGCATATGCATATTTCATTGTATCAACTCTATCTGCATTCTCATGAAACGTTACATCTCTACTTGCAAACAATTTATGTGAATTGGGATCAAACAAATTGTATGTTTTTTTATCAGTACCATACGCAATAAAAACACACCTTTTTTTTTGTAAATAAAAGAAGTACCTTATATTATATCACGAGTATACACATGTTCTTCATTTGGCAGCCACCTGTTTCACCACATAAGGGAAACCAGAACAGGTGGCTCCAAGCGATGATATGTCTATCATGGCTTAAATATAGTTTACAAAATTTTTACAGAGAGCTGAAATTTTTAACAGGAAACCTGTTCCATCTAACTAGCCTAGGGTTGGCTTCATTCAGAGCTTCCATAACTAAGATAATTACACAACTAGAAAAAAGAGTGAAAATGAAATCACTATCCATTCTATAACTGTAATTGACAGAAAAAACCGGAATCGGGGGTGAGCCGCATCAAGCCAGTGGGGAACCTGGATGTCCATGAGAGGTGTAAGACAGGTCGAACTTCTGTTTGCAAGTGGGACAACATGATTGCGTTGGGGCTTCTAAGAATTCCTCAAACATCAAATCCAGTCGTTGATTGATTGTCCTTTGGCCATGCACATGTTCGTCTTGTCCCTGTCGGATATCGAAGAGGAGCTCAAGATGCTCCTCTGCCATATGATAGGCAAAGTGTGAGCCCTCCTCCTCTTTGTCTGTGCTTGTATCTTCCACTGCAATTAGGTCCTCCCCTGCATATTTTAGTTGTTATCTTGGAAGGATTTCCTCCTCCATGATGTAGCCTCTATCCCCCAAGTAAGGCTCAGTTGGGGGGTCAAAAAGGCTAGTGGCCACGAGGAAGCATGCCTCTAAGGGTGGCGTTGTCGTGTTCGTCGAGCTCGGGCTTGGTTGCATAGCTAGAGGTGGCCCTGTGTTCACCAAATTCAAGCCTAGATGCCAAACTAGAGGTGGTGCCTCTTCTTTGACAGGGTTGAGGCGCTGAGGTGCCTCTTCCTTCGAAAAATGCAGAGGTGACAGTGGAGAGTGCACTAAGGGGGATGGGGTCTCTGTTTTTGGAATGCGCAAGGAAGACTGATTCTGGAGTGAGGGTGACGGGGTCTCCATTTTTGGAGTGCGTAGGGTCGTCTGAGTGCTCCTGGTATGTCTATGGGGGTGGCTATAATGGGCAAGTAAATCTCATTGAGAGGATGTAAGTTTGTTGTTTCGGGTAATGGCATACTTGTTCCTAGTGCCCCGCCTGTGCTTTCCTCGCTCTCGGGGCATGGTGGGAAGAACCAGGGGGTGGGGGGGATGCGAGGGGGCTGTGGGGGGGAGGTAGTGGCCAAAGGAATCCAGGAGGATGCACAGAGTGTGAGTTGTGAGGCCAGGAGGGCCGAGGAGCACTGTGCAGAGATCGTAATGGGAAAAAAACATGAATATATGTGCGCCTTGATTGCCTTTATCGTCGTTGGGAGCCATTGATGCCTCTCCCATTGCCATTGAAGGCTAATGGGACTGATACAAGCGACTGGTACCGGTGGCCTGGATGGATCGCTCGTTCTAGAGCTCCTCCAGGCTCACTGAGTTAACTCCCCTCATGGTGTGTGCCATGGGGAGTAAATATGTTGGGGGTGGAAGCTTGGGACAATAAATCCCCCCGCCATCTGTCCCTGCCATCTTTCCCCCTCCTCTTGCCAAGTATCACCCCATCCGAGTGCCTAATAAAAAAACACTTGATTGACTTTGCATCAAGTTTTTTTCTCTCGTCCTTTGGAATATGTGCAAAGGTAGTGGATCCAAATACTCTTAAATGAATGAAATCAGGTTTATAACCATAAAGAATCTCAAAAGGAGTTTGGAAATCTAATTTCTTAGTTGGACTTCGATTCTTTAAATAAACTACAGTATTAATGGCTTCTGCCCAAAACCATTAGAAATGTTTTTACCTTGAAGAATACTACGAGCACACTCCACCGGTGTTTTGTTCCTTCTCTCATCAACACCATTTTGCTGAGGTGTATGAGGTACTGTAAATTGTTGTTGGATCCCATGAAATTTACAATAACTTTTAAATTCACCTGAAGTATATTCACCACCCTGATCAGATCTGAGAACTTTAATACATTTTTCTGTTTGTTTTTCAGTCATAGTTTTGAATTCTTTAAAGTACTCAAATACATCAATTTTTCTCTTTATGAAATATACCCATGTATATCAGGATATTTCATCAACAAAAATAAGAAAGTAGGAAGCACCACCAAGTGACCCAGTTTGCATAGGTCCACATACATCTGTATGAATTAATTCAAGTATATTTGTTTGTATTTTCTCTATATGTATGGGAAACTCCTCTTTATGTTTCTTACCAAGTGCACATGCTTCACATGAAAAATGATCATTATTCATAACAGGAATACCTTCTACTGTAGTTTTTCTTTGCAACAACATCAAATCATTGTAATTTAGATGCCCATACATGTGGTGCCATAACTCTTCTGTTGACATTGTTGTGGATGTCAATGCAACATGGCGGTTCATTGTCACATCCAACGTATACAATCCACCAACCCCGGTACCTGTGGAAACAACCCTGTAGTGATTCTGGGTATCTTTCACAATACACCTCAACTTACCAAATTCCATTGTTAGATTATTATCGGTGATAGTTGAAACAAATATCAAATTCTTTTTAATACTAGGAACACACATCACATTATGAATCTGTCTCAATTGTCCATTAGGTAAGTTCAAACTTATTACTCCATAGCCTTGGACTTTATGTGTTCTGTTATCTCCTAAGTAAATGTGTGTGCCATCATTTTTCTCATAATATTCATCATACCATTCTCTATTGTAGGTCATATGAGTTGATGCACTAGAATCTATGAACCATGCATTCTCATCATCAGTTCCAGCAGACAACGTAGATTCAAAAATAAACAACTTAAGATTTTTAAATCCATCATTGACTGAAGTGTCTTTATGCACATAATTTCCATTATGTCTTTTATATCTATGATTTGATTCATGATTCTTTATTGTATAGTTATCTTTAGAAAGATGTCCAAGTTTTCCACAATATTCACATTCAACATTTGTCTTAACATAATAATCGGGATGTGTCATACCTTTTATGCTTTGCTTGAAACCAGCCTCTGTTCTTGTCCCATGGTTTACCTCGGTATGATATTTTACCTTTTGCAATCAAAGCCAAATATGAGCCACTTGAGTTTTGATCATAGTTCTTCATTCTTTCTTCCTCTTGAAGAAGAATACCATCCAATTCATCAAAAGTGGGGGACGATGGTCTAGTTGAGAGTGATGAAATAAAGACTTTATAATCTTGCACTAAACCCTTCAAAGAAATTGTTACTAAATCATTACTGGAAACCTTTTCACCAATGTCACCCATCTTATCACTTAAATCTTTAATTTTGGATACAAAATTACTTATACTTTCATTGGCTTTCATTTTGATAGATAATATCTTAGTTTTAAAAAAAAAAGATCTGGTTTGCATTACAGGTTTTGTACAAACCTTTGAGAATGGCCCATGTCTCTTTGGAATTTTTACAATCTCTTATATGAGGAATGATGTTGTCCTTTATGGACATACATAGCAGCACTTTTGCTTTCATCTCTCGCCTATCCCAATCTGGAATCGAGGCCACAGTCGTGGGTTTGGGATCATCTCTTTTGACAATCGTCCATAGACTATATGCCTCTAGAATGGTGGTCATCTTAAACTTCCAGTTTACATCATTCTCGCCATCAAGTTTAGTGGACTCATTTAAATATGAATCAGCAAGAGGATTTTCCATTTTCTTCAACAAATAGTTCAGTTATTATTCGCCAATACAAAGAAACAATAAGGAAATGATTGATACCTTGTGGGCTCCTTCTCTGTTGTAGACAAGCTCCTCCTTTGTAGTCTCTTCTTTTGGGTAAGATATTTTGATCTTCTTCCTCTGCAATTACACCTCAGCAAACTCTTGGGCAACTGGATAGATCTGATTGTGCTTCTCATAGACAGTGCCTATAACACCCTCACACAACCACACAACGATTAGAGGGACAACGATTAGACAACACAATCCATTATATCAAATTATATTATGCAACACTAATTCAATCCAGCACGCACTGTGACAATCACTCCAGCGATTATCACAATGTGCAGAGAAACTATCCAACGAGTATCGCAACGAGCATAGAAGCTTTGATTGTTAAGAAAACACTCCAGCTCGGGGGTTGGACAATGATGTCCTCAACTTATGTATGCGCCCTTAGATCAACGAACAGATACCAGGAATAGTCAGTGCTATTCATAGAACAAATAGAAACGCTATTAAAATTGTAGTGACAAAAACTAGTGTAGCTACAGCACACTGCACGCAATCACTCCAGATAACAGTTGCAACAATCAATAGTGAATACTAACAGCACTCCACTTGGTGCTCACCCTCCAGATACAGTCTCATGTATGTTCCCTCACACTCACTCTGATACCAAATTAAAACTAGATGGAAACCACACACAAGTGAGACAGAGATCACAAAAATATTAGACTATTTATAGTCTAATAGTATATTAGATCACATTCCTATCTAAGTGGATATCAAACCACCTTCAACCCCAATCTGTGTGCCAATGAAACAAACTCTAAACAATATTCTAATTTTAATACACTCTAGAAGTTTATTCATTATTCTAACACTTTACCGAATGAAGGATTTGAATGGTATCCAGTGATCTAAAAGGTAAAAAAAATAGAGAGTAAGGTTAAAAAAAATAGAGAGTAAGGTGAAGACACATTCGCAGTGATATTTAATTGTTGGTTTATTTACCATGGTGGTAAATTAATTATAATCCATATAATAAGAGGGTTGGGGATTTTAGTAAATAAGGAGGAGGGTGAACGAGTTAAATGACTTCTTAGATTCTGTAGGCATTGTTCCAAATCATCAACGAATTCCAAGCTAATACTTCTAGGTGCAAATAATTATCAAGTGACAATCTGGGCATGATTAATATCGCGTAATCAAATTTCGGAGTGGAAGACTCCTAACAAAAAGACAAAGCTCAAAACATCAATAACACACAAAAAATTTCTTTAAAAAACAAATTGTCCAATGAATGAAGATACCCTTCGAAGAAAACCTGGACGACAGTGGCTTCCAGTAAAACTATAAATAATAACGTTATGTTATTTCCTGGGTATATCTCCAAGGAAAGATAGAGATATTTAAGAGTCTAAGGTTACAAATCTAATGTCTTTAATCTGCAATTGATTTATAACATTATTATGCTAGAATATAATGATTATTTCCTAACATATTTTACTTATGTGATATTAGACGAAGAAGTTAGATAATTTATGCACCCTTAATAGAGAGAAAAGGAAGGTCAAGAAGGAACTTTTTTTCTAACTTTATTTTTCGAACAAAATCCATCTGAATAATTACTGGAAAGATCTGAGAGCACTTCAAATGCATACAAACAAGGAAGAACTCCTCGAAACCCTACTACGTAGGAATCTCTTGATTGCACCGAGATTTAATTCACTATTTCTCGTTATCACCGGTAATAATTTGTAATGAAATTTTTGTAGTAGAGATTGTAACCAATTAATAGTTGATGACAACACTGATTGTCCATCTTCCTTGTCAGCTAATCACAATACTTCACGAGTACCTTCTAGCCAACACTAGGGGTACTCTTCTTCCCCCTTATCTGCCAAGCCACAAAGGGGTCACACACAAAACCAGAACACATTAGCACAAACTTGCCCTCGCAAGGAGAGGCTTCCACCCCCTTGAACAAGTTTGCAATCCCAACTCTCCACAAGTAAACTAGTCAAGAAAATGTTTGGCAGCATAACTGTACTTCTAAAAAAATGAGATCCCTTCTCTCTTCCTCTACATTTCATTTATAGGAAAAATTATCAATGGCACTTGTCCTCTCATGCACAAATAAGCAATTTTTAATAATTTATTCAAGGATTATTCACCCACACCACTTGTCAATCTCTCCCCAAGTTGCATATGTAATTTCTCTTTTTAATTTATTTAATTAGACAATTTCCCTCACATTCCCCAATGTGTTCCTATTTTTCCTCTTACTTGTCTCTTAGTTCCCCAATCCCTCATTTAATTTGTGTCCCTTAACTAGATTTTAGTTTGAGTTGGATTAGGAGTCTTCTTTTAGTTAGGTTTAGTGGTTGATTGACCCAAGATGCTACTCTATGTGGATGAACTATTCTCTCATGTTTTAATTTCTTCTTATTTAAAAACCTTTTTTATTATTTTAATGCACACATGTGCATTTAACCAAAATTATTATTATTTCCTCTTTCACTTGATTTACTAGTTTAAATCCCTTCCTTCCCTTTTTATATTTTAATTTAGCCAAACATCTTAGACTTGGACACTTGTTAGATTTCTTATCTTATATTTTAAAAATAAATTAAATATTATGTTCTAACAAGGTCTAAACATTTTTATTATATTTTCTAGGCCTTCTAGATTTTCATTAACTCACAGTTTGATGATGTGAGGTGCCCTTCAAGACGCACTTCCGTGCTCCAAGGGTGCCACTCGCCTTTGACTAGTTTGGAAGTTTGTCTGGCACTTGGAGTCAACACTCCACTTGGTCGACCTTGTGAGAGACTAAGGGTTGTCTAAGGAATAAGGATTTCGCCTTATTGTGCACCCCTTAGAATTCATCGTGAGCAACTTTCTCAGGCTTCCTTCACGACATCGTGGACCTCTTTGAACGAGGTAATCGTTAACCATGTGTTCAAGTCATGGAGGGAGTGCTAGTAGGCTATGAAAGTGACACTACCACACCTCTCCCTCAGCTAGTTGGTTTATGTGTATGACCTCGTTACTCCATATGTGAGTTGGATTATCAAGTGTCACCAAGCCTACATCCACTAACAAGAACAATGTTAATAATCCATATTGGAATCAATCATATATCACATGCATGTAAATAAAATACTGAAACCAAATACAATCCACTCCTTGACTCAATCCACAATCCAAGGAAGTCCATTGATGCCATCAACATCCTCAACTTGTCATGTTTATTACACACTCGGGAAAACTCATCATAATAGTTATCAATATGTATATCAAAAAATGACATATAAATTATAACGACATCACAATACATCTCATAATCAACATAAATCATAATGTACCATAACTGGATCACTTGCTCACAAATGTCCTCAAAGAATAAGTCAGTATAAGTGTGATCAGTGGAACTGGATGTTACATCTTTAGTTTTTTAAGTTTTTCTTTATTCTTTTTTATTTATATATAAATTTTCTTTTAATTTTTTTTTATTATTAAT
>SNQJ01S0074719.1:0-32126 GCA_010110895.2 Picea sitchensis | reverse complement strand
AGTCTGTCAGAAATGCACTGCAACAAACATCTTGTCTGTGATGTGGCATGGAAGGAAGGTGGGATTTTCCTTAGAGCCAAAGACCATGAGGACACTGTGATTTTCCTCTTTCTCAAGTGTGCCCTTCTTGTTCAAAAAATTGCTGGCCTAGCCAGCCATCCGCAGAGCATCCTTTCCTAACAGTAAATCTTTAAAAACTGAGACAAAGCCATTAAAAAATTCATAAGAACAATGGGAGGCCTTGTGTCTCCACAGGGGCTCGTACCAGAATGTTACTAGGTCGAATCCACAGTTTATTTTATTGAAAAGAGAAAGTTTTGGAAATGGGCAACAATACACAATTGTAAAAATCAAGTAGGATGACATATAAAATTTATTCGATTCTTTGAATCGTGACAACTGGGAACAGAGCTCAATGGAAATTAGCTTCCCCCAATCGAAAATTTATTGTTCCTTGATTGTGAATTACAAAATATAAATATTTATATGGGAAATGATTGTTGTGGATGCTTATCTCGTTATTCTTGTAAACAACCAAGCAATTTTCCAGAATGGATTTCTAAAGAAACTTTCCTGCAGCCTTGTGATATCTTCAGGAACTGTTTTTGGGTCTTCGAGGAAGTCAGCTAAGATTTCCAACCCATTATGATGTTTTTCTAGAAATTGCTTGCAGTCTTGTCCTCTGAACGTCAATGTTGGTTTCAACAATTTTAACATCTCGCGGAAGACCTGAGGTGCCAAAGAAACAAGAGAATGGTCGCGCAGTGGAATAATTCTTTGGCCTGGAATATATTTTTCGGCACACCAAGAGACCACCTCCTTATAGTCAAAAACCTCAGGGACGCAGCCTACACGAGCGATTCTAGAGGTCCAAATCACTTCGTTCTGGGCGGAACGGGATGAATAGTAAAAGTATTCCCTGGAACACTGGAACTTCTGGTCCTCTTGTGTGAACATATTTATTACATCTCCACAAAATTGTTGTCGACCTGCTGCCAGAAGTCTACAAGAATGTTTATTTGTTCCAGACGATGAATGAAATGAAAAGTTGGAAAGGATAATATAACCCTGCACAAATTTTGGTCGAAAGCATGTGAATGGGAGATGTCCATGAGACTTTCGCTGATTAATGACAATTTGGATGGCTGTTGCATGATGCGTTGTTAACATTAAACACTATTAATTGCATACATAGAAATGTGAACATGGTGGATATTGCAATGAGCGATTAAGCATTGTAGATTTCTTGAGCGGCCCAACACGAGGATGCGTGTTCGCGATGAACAATCGGAAGGGACAACATAACTCTCTGTGCATCTTGGTTTAATGTGTAATAATGGGATATCTCCTTGAGATTTTCGCCCATCAATGACAATGTTGACGGTTCCTGCATGGTCAACTCTTAACATGAAAGGTTTCTAATTGCATAGTAAGAAAGTACGAAGGTCGCGGGTAGGGGAAAAAAACCACTACAAAATAGGGTTGCAAGGTACAACCGTTGAAGGTGAGGCCGTGAGGGTCAAATTGTATGTCTCGGAATGTTTTAAGTGCAATATTCATAACCGCGAAGAGGGTATGGTAGGACATCCGGAAGGATAGAAAGTTAGTGGGGATGGAAGGCAGCGAGAGATACTTTGAAACATTTGTGAGCAGTGGTAGAGTGAAGCTTGTGAGTTCGATGAGCCCACGCTGGAATTGTAGATCACGGAAGTTTTGAGTGCAAGATGTACATGACACAACAAGAAGTAGAGTTCGAAACCGCCAACCATGGCCATAAAATTGGCCAAGTATGGAGAGCAATATCGGTCGGTCGGATTCTTCGTGTGATTATATAGATGGAGATAAATATATCTCAACTGGCCATGGCTAGAGCCCGCATTTATAGAAAGGCGACTAAGTATATAACCACAAAGCGATAATACAAGGGAAGAAGAAAAGGGAAAAAGAAGCAACGACTCCGTGGTGGAATTGTAAATCAAGAAAATTTTGAGTGCAATATGTATATCACAGAACAAGAAGCAATAGAGTTTG
The DNA here is from genome assembly GCA_010110895.2 of Picea sitchensis. NCBI lineage: Eukaryota > Viridiplantae > Streptophyta > Pinopsida > Pinales > Pinaceae > Picea > Picea sitchensis. The sequence goes on along the minus strand of SNQJ01S0074719.1, from coordinate 30,095 downwards.
AATGCGCCAACCTGAAACACTGACTAAGAATTGGAGATTTCATGAACCCATGAACAGGAGGATCCAAAATAGGGTTAGAATGTCTGCCCAGAACATGTGAGGTCCCGATGGTCAAATTGTATTGTTCAAAACATTTGAATGCACAATATGTAACACGGAAGAGGGGACGATGTTGGAACCCGATAGTCAATTTATATATTGCAAAGGGTTGGATGTGAACTGTTTCGTATTGTTGTGCGCAGTCGTCACTTGTAAGAGTCATTAGTAAGAGCATAACCAATGTATATTAGGAAGCACACTTGTGAATCTTGGTATAGTAAAGATTGCGAGTTCGAGGAGCCCGCGGTAGAATTGTAGATTGCCAACGCAGCAACCGTGGCCATAAAATTGGCTAAGTATGGAAAGCAATAGCGGTCGGTCAGATTCCTCGTGTGATTATATAGATGGAGATAAAGAAGTCAGCCCATCAATGCTGGAACCCACGATCATAGAAAGGTGACCAAGTATATAACCAGAGATCCATAATACAGGGGAAGAAGAAAAGTGAAAAAGGACAAAGGAGTCGGTGGTGGAATTGTAGATCACGGAAATTTTGAGTACAAGATGTGAACCCGGTAGTCAATTTGTATATTACGGAGGGTCAGATGCCAACTGAGGCAGTGACAGATACTTTGAAACATTTGTGAACCGTGGTACAACAAAGGTTGATGCCAACCCGAAACAGTATCCAAGAGTTGCACAGTTAGTGAACCCGGCAACATGACGATCCAAAACAGGCTGAGAACGTGTCTGTAGAAGACTCAAGTTCCCGGCGTTAAACTTGTATCATTCTAAACATTTGAATGCATAATTTGTAACACGGAAGAGCGAACGATGTCGGAACCCAGCTACCAATTTGTATATTGTGCAGGGTGCGATGCCACCTGTTTTGTACCTCTATGTTCAGTGGTCACTACTAAGAGATAATTTAGTATTGAAAATAATTTTTTAGATTATGTTAAATACTTCATAGGGATTAGCATTTGTAAACAATGGCAATCTGCACCCCACCAACCCTGCATTCCGTGTGTGAATTTGTATATCGCAGAACTGGAAGCGATATTTGGAGGACATAGAACAATAGAAGTGAAATGTTGAGTCAACCAGTCCGCAGGTCCGCTTGTCAATTTGTATATCGCGGAATTCTGGGTGCTATTTGTAACACACACAACAATGGAGGCCCAATTTTGAGCCTTCCCGCCCGAGAACCTGCGATAAAAAATGTCGCTAGGTATGGAATGCGGAATTCGTACATGCTCTATAAGATATCATGTCCATACTTTATAGTCCCATAATACACAGGAAGAAAAAAAGGGAAAAAGGATCGAGTAGTTAGAAGTGGAATTGTAGATCACGAAAATTTAGAGTGGAAGTTGTATATAACGGAACAAAAAGGAACACGGTTCAATTGTTCCAACTCAGCAACCGCATGCATAAAATTCACTAAGTATGAAAAGGAACAACTGGCGGTCCAATTCTCCATGCGAGGATATAGATGGAGATGAAATTGGTCCCAACCCGGCAACCGTGGACATAAAATTGGCCAAGTATCGAAAGCAACAACAATCGGTCTGATTCGTCGTCTGATTATATAGATGGAGATAAAAATATGTCATCCTGCTAATGCTGGAGCTGCATATTTCTTGAACCTGGCAACATGAGGATCCAAAACAGGCTATGAAGGTGTCTGCAGAGGAGGCGAGGCCCTAACCTTCTAATTGTATCGCTCTGAACATTTGAATGCATAATCTGTAACACGAAAGAGTGGACGATGTCCAATAGTCAATTTGTATATTGCAGAGAGTGAAATCCCAATTGTTTCGTACCTCTATGTCGAGTTGTCACTACTAAGAGCTAATTTAGTATTCAATTTTTTTTTTTAGATATTGTTAGATACTTCACAGGGATTAGCATCCGTAAACAATGGAAATATCCACCCCGCCAATTGTGCATTAAGTGTGTTACTTTCTATATCGTGGAATTGGAAGCGTTGTTTAGAGGACACAGAACAATAGAAGTGCAATCTTCAGTTAGCCCGTCCGTAGGTTCGCTTGTCAATTTGTATATCGTGGAACTCTGGGTGCTATTTGTAGGCCACGGAACAATGGAGGCCCAATTTTGAGCCCGCCCACCTAAGAACCCACGATCCAAAATGTAGCTAGGTATGGATTGCGGAATTTGTACATGCTCTATAAAATATCATGTCCATATTTTATAGTCCCATAATACATGAGAAGAAAATAAGGGGAAAAGGACGGAGGTGTTCGCAGTGGAATTGTAGATAATACATGGGAAGAAGAGAAGGGAAAAAGAACTAAGTATCTCGTAGAAGAGCATCTAGTGTTTGAATATCAATGCAAATTCTTGTGAATCCCTGCTGAGTTCTAACCAGGTAATGCATAAATTGCAGATCACGGAAGTATCTTTCATACCACTGTGCCCACTTGTCACTAGTAAGAGCATTGTTGATGTATATTAGGAAGGACTTGAAGTTGTTGGGGATGGAAAGCAGCAACAGATACTTTGAATGAACTTAATGTATACAAGGAACCAACGGTGGAATTGTAGATCACAGATGTTTTGAGTGCAAGATGTATATAGCGGAACAATAAGCAGCTGGGTTCGCAAGCGTCAGCCCCATAGTGGCGAGCATAAAATTGGCTAAGTATGGAAAGGAACAGAGGTCGGTTGGATCCGTTGTGTGAGGATATAGATGGAGATGTTAAAGAATGAATTGCAGATCACAGAAGTATATTTCGTACCACTATGTCCCCTTATCACTAGTAAGAGCATTGTTGATGTATATCAGGAAGGACACAAAGTTGCTAGGTATTGAAAGTAGTAATAAATACTTTGAATGAAGTTAATGTATATGAGGAACCCACGGTCAAATTGTAGATCATAGATCTTTTGAGTGCAAGATGTATATAGCGAAACGATAATTAGTTGGGTTCACAAGCGTCGGCCCCGCAGCGGAGGGCATAAAATTGGCTTAGTATGGAAAGGAACAACAGTCGGTCGGATCTGTCATGCGAATATATAGATGGAGATGAAAACATATCAGCCCACCAACTCTAGAACCAAATACCATAGAAAGAGAAGCAAGTATATATCCAGAAAGTGATAATGAGCGGGAAGAAGAAAAGGCCAATGTGTATGCGTTGATCCAGCAACCGCGGCCATAAAATTGCCTAGGTATGGAAAGGTACAGCGATCAGTCAGATTCGTCATGTGAAGATACAGATGGAGATGAAGATATGTTATCCCGCGAACCCTGCAACCGCCCATTATAGAAAGACGACTAAGTATAAAACTAGAAATTCATAATGGACGGGAAAATCAAAAGGGGAAAAGAGATAAGTATCTGAGAGTCGAAAAAACCCTTTTTTTTCATTTATTAATGGCAATGTTTTCAAACCTCTGTTGGGTTATCACTAGTAAAAGCATTAAGTGCAGATCACTGAAGTTCTTTGGCTACAACATGTATATGACGAAACAGGGGACATAGGTGTTGGGTATCGTGAACCCGGGGCCTAGTGCCCAGATAACAGGCTAAGTATTGGCCAAGACAAAGTTTTGATATCTATTTCAATATTTTTCATACTAGTATCTATCAATGGAGAAATTTTCATATTTATCTTAATAGTATTCATACTAATATATATTAATGGATTGGTTATGTTTCAAATGAAAATGATATCCCAATTTGCAAGATGCTCTTCAGCTCGCAAATTTCATTGAAACCACGAAACTTTTGACTGCAATATGTACATAGCACAACAAGGAACATGAATTTGCATTGTCGTCTCAGCAAGATAAACTCCTTATCATCTATTCATCTTGTATTCGTTGCAATGACATTAGCAAACGTCGACTCTCCATAAACATCAATATCTAAATTAAATTAAATGCAATCAAAATTTGGTGTGACTTTAAGTAATTAAAGCATAAATGGCAGACTACGAAAGTTCTTAGTCTGTAAGATGTATATGAAAGAACAGTGGACATAGTTGTTTAATACTGCAAACCCAAACATAATTGCCTAAGCTTTGTTGAAGAGGCAGTTTTTTTTGTATTTATTCCAATAGTACTGGTATTAGTATATATGCACAGATATTATCAAATAGAAGAAGCTGCAATATATCCAACATACTTCAGAGGAACATTGTGTCAACAATTCAACTGCCTTGTTGTAACTCATTAATTGATTCTATTTACGGAACCCGAAGAATGGGAGTAGGAAGGGTCCTCCAATTTCTTTCTTTAAATACAGGGCCACCGCCACATAAATCTGGCCTATGAAAAATTATTCTTAAATGTAAAATGTAAACAAAGAACAAACCAGGTTTTATTTAGATTGAAGTAGTGGGAAACAGAAACAAAAGCTTGTCCTTCATGTTTAATGACACAGGGGAAGAAGGTACAAAATACAATTAAAACAAATACCAGAAATTGGAAAATACTATTAAAAAATAAACTGAAAATATTCTATATTCAAATAAGATGGGCTACAAAATACAGTTGAGGCTATTTGCGACAATGATTGCGATTTCGCCTTCCATCAACCAATAAAAAATATGTACATAGATGAAGCTTCTTCACATTTTTCTTGACATTCAAACTCTTTATTTGTAAAAAACGAGTTGAATATCAATTTTGGGTTTTGTACTTAATCGGTGTTGCCAAGTACATCTATGCCAGTTTTTTGAATACCTTCTCTCTTCCAGATATGGCCTGCTTGCAATGGTTGCTTATTCAACATTCCATTATTTGTCAAGTATTAATTTCCCTTTGTCATCGAAAAGTTGGGGTTTAAGGTGCTTTCCTTGCTATGTTCTTGACCCTTGACATCCGAGACAACTTAGAAATGCGATTCAGGCTGATTTCAAAGTCTACGGAGTCGTTTTATGTCACAATAGCTAAGGAAGGGGAAACAAACTCAAATACATAGTGACTGGTATTCTCCCTATATTCGATCGTCTCGTTGGTTGAGAAGCCTGCTTGAGGATTTGTATGTGGAACTTCTTTGATTTACTACAGTAAATTGGAAGAAACGTCCAACCCAGATGCAAAATGAAGCTTTGTTGAGGTACATAACTTCTTCAAGCAATAGAGGTGTGGCAAGTGCATCAAATGTTGCATAATGCACCAACACAAGTCTGGCAAGTGTATCAAATGTTGCATATGACATCAGCCTATATATTTCCTCATAGAAGTGGAGGTATGGCGTCCCACAGAAAGGTTTGGAATGTTTAGAGGTGACGCCAAATATGTGGAGTCTACAACTACATCCATAGGAAACCGAACAAACTTTGAAAAAGAACGTAGCTTTCTATCAAGCCGACTACCAGACCCACATGCAGGTCATCAAACTATGAAGTAGAAACTTTTGTAGTGATAATATGTCATTTTATCCACCCATACAGTTTATGTTACCCACCTCCGAGGTAGAAAAATACTTGTGCAATATCTACAATTTGATACACTTGCCAAATCGGTGTTTTTGGAAGAAGCTATATACTTAAACGAAGAACTATTTTGCACGTGACCTCAAAATCCATTACAATTGCCAGCAAGAAAACAAAGAAGTTCAACCAACAAATCTCCAGGCAGCCTTTTCAACCAACCAAAGCATCGAACACAGGGAGAACACTAACTAGAACATACTTGTTCTTTTTTTTTCCTCCTCTCTGAGTTTCTCTTGTATAACATATTTTTTTTTTTACTCAAAGCTCACNCATCTACCCCTCAATCGCATCTCTAAGTTGTCTTACATGTCCATGACCAGGAACATTAGAACGGAGGCACCCTAAAGCGCAACTCTGTGATGATAGAGAGAAATGGCAATAAGTATTTAAAAGCAACACTGGATGGTCTTCCCTAGATTTTGTGTTGATTCGTTTTAATGACAAATGTTCTCGATATTTTCACTTATTAATGCCAATATTTTTGAATATGTATGCTCAATAGTGACTAGCAGCACGTATTAAAATTCTCATATCCGAGCAGATTCTCAAATATGACATCTAAGATATGCACAGTATTAAAGAGGTACATGACGTCAAGGCCTCTGTGGGTGACACATTCATGAACTATGTTGAAGCTTTTAAGAAAACTAAAACTGCACAAGCAAAAAAACTAAAATAAAAAGTATTTCGCAAATTCAAAATACAGGCAAAAAGAAATTACCAGATGCCATAATATTCGTCTGTCTATTCATTTTAATGGCAGATGTCCTCGAGCTTTCCAGTTAGTGAAGCCCATCATTTCGAAATGAACAATATTAAAGAGGGACATGACGTCAAGGCCTCTATCGGTGACATGTTCGTGAACTATGCTGAAGCTTTTAAGAAAACTAAAACTGCACAAGCAAAACGAAAAAAAAAAAATTACTTGCACAAATTCAAAATGCAGGCAAAAATAAATTACTGTATCCCATAATATTCGCATGTCTATTCATTTTAATGGGAAATGTCCTCGAGCTTTCCATTTATTAAAGCTCATCTTTTCAAACCTGTCTGGTCGGTTCTGAATTTTGAAATCATATTTAATGTGTATTGGGAAGCGCTGAAGGTAGTGGGGATGGAGCCCTATGTAACAAGCGTTACTACTATTTTTATGTTTTTGTCGATGAGCATATGTAAAATGTACGTAAAGAAACGTAATTCGAGAATGCTAGTTTTTTTGCACGAGCCCTTGAAATTCAAATAGTCCGCAAGTCCGATTGTCAATTTGTATATCGCGGAACTCTCTGTGTTATTTGTAGGACACAGAACAACAGAGACTGAACTTACAACCCGCGACCCCGAGAACTCGCGATCCAAAAAATGCTTACTATTTTTTTTGCGTATTTTTTTTCCACCGGGGTATGTAAAACGTATGCAAAGTAAACTATTTCGAGATTGCTAAATTTTTTGGACATGACACCCTTCAAATTCAAATAGTCCGCAAGTCCGATTGTCAATTTGTATATCACGAAACTCTACGATTGTCAATTTTCATCCGCCTACCCCGAGAAAACGTGATGCAAAAACTGGCTAAGTATGGGATGAGGGCTTTGTGCATGCTTTATATATCTACTTTATAAAATTACATATTTCTTATGTTTAATTTATGTTGTCCAGGAAACCTATAATTTGATAAATTTCAATGTCTTCTGTCGAGGAGCCCTTCTTTTAAACAAAACTAATTCGGAAATGCTAATGTATACACCATAGTTCCATACAACCTATCCGCAAAGCCGCGTCCATAAAACTGGCTAAGTATGGAACCAGACAATGGTCAGCCAGAATGATCGTGGAACTCTACGTGCTATTTGCAGGGCATGGAGCAAAAGAAGCCCAATTTTCAGCCCGCCACCCCGGGAACCCACGATCATTAACTTATGTTGTCCAACAAACCTATAATTTCATAAATTGCATTATCTTTTTTCCAGGAGGCCTTCTTTTAAAGAAAACTAATTCGGGAAAGCTAATGTATATACCGAAGACGACCTGTCATAGTTCGATAGAACCTATTCACGAAGTCGTGTCCATAGAACTAGCTAAGTATGCAACCGAACGACGGTCACTCAAAATAACCACAGAAATGCGAGAAACTAGATTCAAACGCAGTTTACAACAAAAAAGTAAAAGGGAGAGAACAATTATATCTTCCACACAGCAAAAGGCAATCTCATAACTATGAAACGTAGTAACACAGAATCCATGGAAAAAGCATCGGTAGCTATGAAACATATTTTGAGGCCGACAAACTCTGCTTCAATGCGTAACAGATGCAATTTACATCATCTGCAATTCTTTAGTCTGTAATTTTATCTTAATAAGCCCAATTTGACTTATGTTGTCTAGGAAACCTATAATTTCATAAATCTCATTATCTTCTGTCCAGGAGGCCTTCTTTTAAAGAAAAATAATTCAGGAAAGCTAATGTATACACCGAACACGACCTGTCATAGTTTGATAGAACCTATTCGTGAAGCTGCGTCCATAAAACTGGCTAAGTATGCAATCAAATGACTTTCGCTCAGAATGACCACAGAAATGTGAGAAACTAGAGTCAAAAGCAGTTTACAACAAGAAAGTAAAAGGGAGAGAACAACTATATCTCCCACACAACAAAAGGAAATCTCATAACTATGAAACCATAGTAGCACAGAATCCATGGAAAAAGCATTGGCAGCTATGAAATATATTTTGAGGCCGACAAGCTCTGCTTCAACGTGTAATAGATGCAATTTAAATCGCCTGCAATTCTTTAGTATGTTATTTTATCTTAATAAGCCCAATTTTCAGCGCGCCACCCCGAGAACCCGCGATCATTAACTTATGTTGTCCAGGAAACCTATAATTTCATAAATTACATTCTCTTCTATCCAGGAGGCCTTCTTTTAAAGAAAACCAATTCGAGAAAGATAATGTATACACCGAACATGACCTGTCATAGTTCGATAGAACCTATTCGCGAAGCCGCATCCATAAAAATGGCTAAGTATGAAACCGAACAGCGGTCGCTCGGAATGACCACAGAAATGCAATAAACTAGAGTCAAACGCAGTTTACAATAGGAAATTAAAAGGGAGAGAATAGCTATATCTCCCACACAATAAAAGGCATTCTCATAACTATGAAACCATAGTAACACAAAATCCATGGAAAAAGCATCGACAACTATGAAATATATTTTGGGGCCGACAAACTTTGCTTCAACGCGTAATAGATGCAATTTACATTGCCTGCAATTATTTAGTCTATTATTTTATCTTAATAGTATTCTATGCAAACTGTAGTGAAAAAAAATGTAACTAGAGATCCAACCACAAATGCAGCATCCCAACATTGCAAACCCTAGGCAAACAAGAACAAGCACCAAATAAGAACTTGGCTAAGAAGAACCAAAAGGCCCAAGTGCAGACGTAGGACTGGAACCTTACAAAGTCGAATCAAGCAACAATAAACTGCATACAATGAAGAAAGAAACAAGCAGCAACCACTCTGCCACGAACGATGTTGTTCCAATCATGATTGCAGAAACCCAAACGTGAAAACTACAAAAACACGAAAATACAAGCAACAACAACAACAACATGCAAATAAGAAATTTGTGGCATGCAAAAAACAAGCATGGACCAGTGAACCAGCAATGCCGCTGGAGCATATAAATTTAAAAAACTGAAGAAAATGTCTTCTAATAAGCCTGTTAAGTAACCATTCAACACTACTAAGCCTGTTAGGTAAAGATTTAAGTCTGTCAGAAATGCACTACAACAAACATCTTGTCCGTGATGTGGCGTGGAAGGAAGGCAGGATTTTCCTTAGAGCTAAAGACCATGAGGACATTGTGATTTTCCTCTTGCTCAAGTGTGCCCTTCTTGTTCAAAAACTTGCTTTCCTGGCCAGACATCCCCAGAGCATCCTTGCCTAATAGTAAATCTTTAAAAACTAATACAAAGACATTAAAAACTTCATAAAAACAATGGGAGGCCTTGTGTCTCCACAGGGCCTCGTGATAGAATGTTACTGGGTCGAATCCACGGTTTATTTTATTGGAAAGAGAAAGTTTTGGAAATGGGAAGTAATATACAATTGCGAAAATCAAGTCGGATGACATATAAAATTTATTTGATTCTTTGAATCATGACAACTGGGAACAGAGCTCAATGGAAATTAGCTTCCCCCAATCGAAAATGTATTGTTCCTTGACTATGAAATACAAAATATAAATAATTATATGGGAAATGCTTGTTGCGGATGCCTGTCCCGTTATTCTTGTAAATATCCAAGTAATTTCCTGGAATGGATTTCTAAAGGAACTTGCCTGCAACCTTGTGATATCTTCAGGAAATTTTGTTAGGTCTTCGAGGAAGTCGACTAAGATGTCCAACCCATTATGATGTTTTTCTAGAAACTGCTTGCAGTCTTGTCCTCTGAACGTCAATGTTGGTTTCAACAATTTTAACATCTCACGGAAGACCTGAGGTGACAAAGAAACAAGAGAATGGTCACGGAGTGGAATAATTATTTGGCCTAGAATATATTTTTCAGCGCACCAAGAGACGACCTCCTTACAGTCAAAAACCTCAGGGGCGCAACCTACACGAGCGATTCCAAAGGTCCAAATCACTTTGTTTTGGGCAGAATGGGATGAATAGTAAAAGTATTCCCTGGACCACTAGAACTTCTGGTCCTCTTGTTCGAACATATTTATTGTATCTCCACAAAACTATTTTTGACTTGTTGCCATAAGTCTACAAGAACGTTTATTTGTTCCAGACGATGAATGAAATGAAAAGTTGGAAAGGATAATATAACCCTGCGCAAATTTTGGTCGAAAGCGTGTGAATGGGAGATGTCCTCGAGACTTTCATTGATTAATGACAATTTGGATGGTTGTTGCATGATATGTTGTTAACATTAAACACTATTAATTGCATACATAGAAATGCGAACATGGTGGATATTGCAATGAGTGATTAAGCATTGTAGATTTCTTGAGCGGCCTAACACAAGGACACGTGTTCGAGATGAACAATCGGAAGGGACAAAATAACTCTCATCACATATTGGTTTAATGCGTAATAATGGAATATCTCCTTGATATTTTCACCCATCAATGACAATGTTGACGGTTCTTGCATGGTCAGTTGTTAGCATGAAAGGTTTCTAATTGCATAGTAATAAAGTATGGAAGTCGCGGGCAGGGGAAAAAAATTGCTACAAAATAGGGTTGCAAGGTACAACCGTTGAAGGTGAGGGTGCGAGGGTCATATTGTATGTCTTGGAAATTTTTGAGTGCAATACGCATAACAACAAAGAGGGTATGGTAGGACAGCCAGAAGGACATGAAGTTAGTGGGGATGGAAGGCAATGAGAGATACTTTGAAACATTTGTGAGCAGTGGTAGAGTGAAGCTTGTGAGTTTGACGAGCCTACGTTGGAATTGTAGATCACAAAAGTTTTGAGTGCAAGATGTACATGACGCAATAAGAAGCAGAGTTCGAAACCGCGAACCTACCAACCATGGCCATGAAATTGGCCAAGTATGTAGAGCAATAGCGGTCGGTCGGATTCATCGTGTGATTATATAGATGGAGATAAAGATATCTCAACCCGCCAAGGCTGGAACCCACGTTTATAGAAAGGTGACTAAGTATATAACCACAAAGCGATAATAAAAGGAAAGAAGAAAAGGGGAAAAGGACCAATGACTCCATGGTGGAATTGTAAATCACGAAAATTTTGAGTGCAATATGTATATCACGGAACAAGAAGTAGCATAGGTCAAATGCACCAACCCGAAACACTGACTAAGAATTGGAGATTTCGTGAACCCATGAACAAGAGGATCCAAAATAGGGTCAGAAGGTCTACCCAGAACATGTGAGGTCCCGATGGTCAAATTGTATCATTCATAACATTTGAATGCACAATCTGTAACACGGAAGAGGGGACGATGTCGGAACCTTGTAGTCAATTTCTATATTGCGAAGGGCTGGATGCGAATTGTTTCATATTGTTGTGTGCAGTCGTCACTTGTAAGAGTCATTAGTAAGAGCATAACCAATGTATATTAGAGAGCACATTTGTGAACCGTTGTACAATGAAGCTTGCGAGTTCGAGGAGCCCGTGGTAGAATTGTAGATTGCCAACGCAACAATTGCGGTCATAAAATTGCCTAAGTATGGAAAGAAATAGCGGTCGATCGGATTCCTAGTGTGATTATATAGATGGAGATAAAGAAGTCAACCCGCCAATGTTGGAACCCGCGATGATAGAAAGGAGACCAAGTATATAACCAGAGAGCCATAATACAGGGGAAGAAGAAAAGGGAAAAAGGACAAAGGAGTCGGCGGTGGAATTGTAGATCACGAAAAATTTGAGTACAAGATGTGAACCTGGTAGTCAATTTGTATATTGCGGAGGGTCGGATGCCAACTGAGGCAGCGACAGATACTTTGAAACATTTGTGAACTGTGGTACAACAAAGGTTGATGCCAACCCGAAACAGTATCCAAGAGTTGCATAGTTAGTGAACCTGACAACAGGAGGATCCAAAACAGGTTGAGAACGTGTCTGCAGAAGACGCAAGTCCCCGACGTTCAACTTGTATTGTTCCGAACATTTGAATGCATAATTTGTAACATGGAAGAGAGGACAATGTCGGAACCCAGTAGTCAATTTGTATATTGCACAGGGTGCGATGCCACCTGTTTCGTACCTCTGTGTCCAAATGTCACTACTAAGAGCTAATTTAGTATTGAAAATAATTTTTTATATTTTTTTAAATACTTCATAGGGATTAGCATCCATAAACAATGGCAATCTCCACCCCTCCAACCCTGCATTTTGTGTGTGAATTTATATATCGCAGAACTGGAAGCGATATTTGGAGGACACAGAATAATAGAAGTGCAATGTTGAGTCAGCTAGTCCACAGGTCTGCTTGTCAATTTGTATATCACGGAATTCTAGGTGTTATTTGTAACACACACAACAATGGAGGCCCAATTTTGAGCCCGCCCGCCCGAGAAACCGCGATAAAAAATGTTGCTAGGTATGGAATGTAGAATTTGTACATGCTCTTTAAGATATCATGTCCATACTTTATAGTCCCATAATACACGGGAAGAAAAAAGGGAAAAATGACCAAGTAGTTAGCAGTGGAATTGTAAATCACCGAAATTTAGAGTGGAAGATGCATATAATAGAACAAAAAGGAACACAATTCAATTGCGCCAATGCGGCAACTGTGGGCATAAAATTCACTAAGTATGAAAAGGACTAGTTGGCGGTCCAATTCGACATGTGAGGATATAGATGGAGATGAAATTGGTCCCAACCCAGCAACCGTGGACACAAAATTGGCCAAGTATCAAAGGAAACAGTGGTCGGTTGGATTCGTCGTCTGATTATATAGATGGATATAAATATATGTCAGCCCACCAATGTTGGAGCTGCATATTTCGTGAACCCAACAACAAGAGGATCCAAAATGTGAAGGTGTCTGCAGAGGAGGCAAGGCCCTAACCTTCGAATTGTATCACTCCAAACATTTGAATGCATAATCTGTAACACGAAAGAGCGGACGATGTCTGATAGCCAATTTGTATATTGCGGAGAGTGAAATCCCAACTATTTCATACCACTGTGTCTAGTTGTCACTACTAATAGCTAATTTAGTATTAAAAACAATTTTTTAGATATTGTTAGATACTTCACAGGGATTAGCATCCGTAAACAATGGCAATCTCCACCCCACCAATTCAGCATTTCGTGTGTCAATTTCTATATCGCGGAACTGGGAGAGTTGTTTGGAGGACACAGAACAATAGAAGTGCAATCTTCAGTCAGCCAGTCCGCAGGTTCTCTTGTCAATTTGTATATCGCAAAACTCTAGGTGCTATTTGTAGGCCATGAAACAATGGAGGCCCAATTTTGAGCCCGCCCGGCCGAGAACCCGCGATCCAAAATGTCACTAGGTATGGACTGCAGAATTTGTACATGCTCTATAAAATATCATGTCCATATTTTATAGTCCCATAATACACAGGAAGAAAATAAGGGAAAAAGGACAGAGGTGTTCGCAGTGGAATTGTAGATAATACATGGGAAGAAGAGAAGGGAAAAAGAACTAAGTATCTCGCAGAAGAACATCTAGTGTTTGATTATTAATGCAAATGCTTGTGAATCCCTGCTGAATTATGACCAGGTAATGCATAAATTGCAGATCACAGAAGTATCTTTCGTACCATTGTGTCCACTTGTCACTAGTAAGAGCATTGTTGATGTATATCAAGAAGGACACGAAGTTGTTGGGGATGGAAAGCAGCAACAGATACTTTGAACGAACTTAATGTATACGAGGAACCAACAGTGGAATTGTAGATCATAGATGTTTTGAGTGCAAGATGTATATAGCGGAACGATAAGCAGTTGGGTTCGTAAGCATCAGCCCCACAACGGGGGGCATAAAATTGGATAAGTATGGAAAGGAACAGCGGTCGATTGGATCCTTCATGTGAGGATATAGATGGAGATGTCAAAGCATGAATTGCAGATCATGGAAGTATCTTTCATACCACTGTGTTCACTTGTCACTAGTAAGATCATTGCTGATGTATATCAGGAAGGACACGAAGTTGCTAGGGATTGAAAGAAGCAACAGATACTTTGAACGAAGTTAATGTATACGAGAAACCCGCGGTCGAATTGTAGATCATAGATATTTTGAGTGCAATATGTTTATAGCAGAACGATAAGCAGTTGGGTTCGCAAGCGTTGGCCTCGCAACGACGGGCATAAAATTGGCTTAGTATGGAAAGGAATAGCGGTCGGTCGGATCTGTCATGCGAAGATATAGATGGAGATGAAGACATTCCAGCCCGCCAACTCTGGAACCGGATACCATAGAAAGGGCAGTAAGTATATATCCAAAAAGCGATAACGAGGGGGAAGAAGAAAAGGCTAGTTCGTATGCGTCGATCCAGCAACCGCAGCCATAAAATTGCCTAGGTATGGAAAGGTACAGCGGTCAGTGGGATTCGTCATGTGAAGATACAGATGGAGATGAAGATATGTCAGCCCGCGAACCCTGCAACCACCCATTATAGAAATATGACTAAGTATAAAACTAGAAAGCCATAAAGGACGGGAAAAGAAAAAGGGGAAAAGAGATAAGTATCTAAGAGTCGAAAAAACCTTTTTTTTTTGTTTATTAATGGCAATGTTTTCGAACCTCTGCTGGGTTATCACCAGTAAAAGCATTAAGTGCAAATCACTGAAGTTCTTTGGTTGTAACATGTATATGACAAAACAAGGGACATAGGTGTTGGGTACTACGAACCTAGGGCCTAGTGCCCAGATAACAGGCTAAGTATTGGTCAAGACAAAGTTTTGATATCTATTTCAATATTTTTCATACTAGTATCTATCAATGCAGAAAGTTTTCATATTTATCTGAATAGTATTCATACTAATATATATTAATGGATTGGTTATGTTTCAAATGAAAATGATATCCCAATTTGCAAGATGCTCTTTGGCTCGCAAATTTCGTTGAAACCCCAAAAATTTTGACTGCAAGATGTACATAGCGCAACAAGAAACATGAATTTGCATTGTCGTCTCAGCGAGATAAACTCCTTATTATCTATTCATCTTGTGTTCATTGCAATGACATTAGCAAACGTTGGCTCTCCATAAACATCAATATCTAAATTAAATTAAATGCAATCAAAATTTGGTGTGACTTTAAGTAATTAAAGCATAAATTGTAGACTACGGAAGTTCTTAGGCTACAAGATGTATATGACTGAACAGTGGACATAGTTGTTTAATACCGCAAACCCAAACATAATTGCCTAATCTTTGTTGAAGAGGAAGTTTTTTTGTATTTATTCCAATAGTATTGATATTAGTATATATGCACGGATATTATCAAATAGAAGAAGCTGCAATATATCGAACATACTTCATAGGAACATTGCGTCAACAGTTCAGCTGCCTTGTTGTAACTCATTAATTGATTCTATTTACGGAACCCAAAGAATGGGATTAGGACAGGTCCTCCAATTTCTTTCTTTAAATACAGGGCCGCCGCCACATAAGTATGGCCTATGAATTTTTTTTCTTAAATGTAAAATGTAAACAAAGAATAGACCAGGTTTTTTTTAGATTGAAGTAGTGGGTAGCAGAAACAAAAGCTTGTCCTTCATGTTTAACGACACAGGGGAAGAAGGTACAAAATACAATTAAAACAAATACCAGAAATTGGAAAATACTATTAAAAAATAAACCAAAAATATTCTATATTCAAATAAGATGGTCTACAAAATACAGCTGAGGCTATTTGCGACAACGATTGCAATTTCGCCTGTCGTCAACCAATAAAAAATATGTACATTGATGAAGCTTCTTCATAGTTTTCTTGACGTTCAAACTCTTTATTTGTAAAAAATGAGTTGAATATCATTTTTGGGTTTTGTACTTAATTGGTGCTGCCAAGGACATCTATCCCAGTTTTTTGAATACCTTCTCTCTTCCAGATATGGCCTACTTGAAATGGCTGCTTATTCAACATTCCATTCTTTGTCAAGTATTAATTTCCCTCTGTCGTCGAAAAGTTGGGGTTTAAGGTGATTTCCTTGCAATGTTCCTGACCCTTGACATCCGAGACAACTTAGAAATGTGATTCAGATTGATTTCAAAGTGGACAAAGTCATTTTATATCACAATAGCTAAGACAAGGGAAAAAAATTCAAGTACATAGTGACTGGTATTCTCCTTGTATTCGATCGTCTGGTTGGTTGAGAAGCCTGCCTGAGGATTTGTATGTGGAACTTCTTTGCTTTATTACAATAAATTGGAAGAAACGTCCAACCCAGATGAAAAATGAAACTTTGTTGAGGTACATAACTTCTTTGGGCAGCAGAGGTGTGGAAATTGCATCAAATGTTGCAGAATGCACTAGCACAGGTCTGGAAAGTGTATCAAATGTTGTAGATGGCATCGAAATATATATTTCCTCATAGCGGTGGAGGTAAGGCAGCCCACAGAAAGGTATGGAATGTTTGGAGGTGACGCCAAATACGTGGAGTCTACAACCACATCCAGAGGAAACCGAACAAAATTTGACAAAGAACATAGCTTTTGGTCAAGCCGACTACCAGACCCACATGCAGGTCATCAAACTATGAAGTAGAAACTTTTTTTGTGATAATATGTCATTTTATCCACCCATACAGTTTTTGTTACCCGCCTCTGAAGTAGACAAATACTTGTGCAATATCTACAATTTGATACGCTTGCCAAATCTGTGTTGTTGGAAGAAGCTATATACGTAAACGAAGAACTATTTTGCACGTGACCTCAAAATCCATTATAATTTCCAGGAAGAAAACAAAGAAGTTCAACCAACAAATCTCCAGGCAGCCTTTTCAACCAACCAAAACATATTTGAACACAGGGAGAACACCAACCAGAACATACTTGTTCTTTTTTTTTCCTCCTCTCTGAGTTTCTCTTGTATAACAGTTTTTTTTTTTACTCAAAGCTCACGTCACATAAAACCAATCTCTCTTCTTTCATCTTCCCCTCAATCGCATCTCTAAGTTGTCTTACATGTCCATGACCAGGAACATTAGAAGGCACCCTAAAGCGCAACTCTTTGATAATAGAGAGAAATGGCAATAAGTATTTAAAAGCAACGTTGGATGGTCTTCCCTAGATTTTGTGTTGATTCGTTTTAATGACAGATGTTCTCAATATTTTCACTTATTAATGCCAATCTTTTTGAATATGTATGCTCAATAATGACTAGCAGGACGTATTAAAATTCCCATATCTGAGCAGATTCTCAAATATGACATCTAAGATTTGCACAATATTAAAGAAGGACATGACGTCAAGGCCTCTGTGGGTGACACATTCGTGAAATATGTTGAAGCTTTTAAGAAAACTAAAACTGCACCAGAAAAAAATAAAAATAAAAAGTATTTCGCAAATTCAAAATGTAGGCAAAAAGAAATTATCAGATCCCATAATATTCGTCTGTCTATACATTTTAATGGCAGATGTCCTCAAGCTTTCCAGTTATTAAAGCCCATCATTTTGAAATGCACAATATTAAAGAGGGACATGACGTCAAGGCCTTTGTTGGTGACACGTTCATGAATTATGCTGAAGCTTTTAAGAAAACTAAAACTGCACAAGCAATATATATATATATATATATATATATATGCGCAAATTCAAAATACAGGCAAAAATAAATTACCGGATCCCATAATATTCGCCTGTCTATTCATTTTAATGGGAGATGTCCTCGAGATTTCCAGTTATTAAAGCCCATCTTTTCGAGCCTGTCTGGTCGGTTCTAACTTTTGAAAGCATATTTAATGTGTACTGGGAAGCGCTGAAGGTAGCGGGGATGGAGCCCTATGTAACAGACATTACTACTATTTTTTTTGTTTTTGTCGACGAGTGTATGTAAAACGTACGTAAAGAAAAGTAATTCGAGAATGCTAGTTTTTTTGCACGAGCCCTTGAAATTCAAATAGTCCGATTGTCAATTTGTATATCGCGGAACTCTCCGTGGTATTTGTAGGGCACAGAACAACAGAGACCGAACTTACAGCCTGCCACCCCGAGAACCGGCAATCCAAAAAATTCTTACTATTTTTTTTGTGTGTTTTTTGTCGACCAGGGTATGTAGAACGTACGCAAAATAAACTATTTTGAGAATGCTAAATTTTTTGGACATGACAGCCTTCAAATTCAAATAGTTCGCAAGTCCGATTGTCAAATTGTATATTGCGGAACTCTCTGATTATCAATTTTCAGTCGCCTACCCCGAGAACCTGCGATGCAAAAACTGGCCAAGTATGGGATGAGGGCTCCGTGCATGCTTTATATATCTACTTTATAAAATTACATATTTCCTATGTTTAATTTATGTTGTCCAGGAAACCTATAATTTGATAAATTTCAATGTCTTCTTTCCATGAGCCCTTCTTTTAAAGAAAACTAATTCGGAAATGCTAATGTATACACCATAGTTCGATACAACCTATCTGCAAAGTTGCGTCCATAAAACTAGCTAAGTATGGAACCGAACTGCGGTTGGTCGGAATGATTGCGAAACTCTCTGTGCTATTTGCAGGGCACGGAACAACAAAAGCCCAATTTTCAGCCCGCCACCCCAAGAACCCACAATCATTAACTTATGTTGTCCATCAAACCTATAATTTCATAAATTGCATTCTCTTCTGTCCAGGAGGCCTTCTTTTAAAGAAAACTAATTCGGGAAAGCTAATGTATACACCGAACACGACTTGTCATAGTTCAATAGAACCTATTCGCGAAGCCGTGTCCATAGAACTACCTAAGTATGCAACCGAACGACGGTGGCTCGAAATGACCACAGAAATGCGAGAAAATAGAGTCAAACACAGTTTACAACATGAAAGTAAAAGGGAGAGAACAACTATATCTCCCACACAGCAAAAGGCAATCTCATAACTTGAAACCATAGTAGCACAGAATCCATGGAAAAAGCATCGGCAGCTATGAAATATATTTTGAGATCGACAAACTCTGCTTCAACGCATAACAGATGCAATTTACATCGCCTGCAATTCTTTAGTCTGTTATTTTATATTAATAAGCCCAATTTTCAGCCCGCCACCCTGAGAACCCACGGTCATTAACTTATGTTGTCTAGGAAACCTATATTTTCATAAATTGCATTCTCTTTTGTCCAGGAGGCCTTCTTTTAAAGAAAACTAATTTGGGAAAGATAATGTATACACCGAACATGACCTGTCATAGTTCGATAGAACCTATTCGTGAAGCGACATCCATAAAACTGGCTAAGTATGCAACCGAACGGCGGTCACTCGGAATGACCACAAAAATGCGATAAACTAGAGTCAAATGCAGATTACAACAGGAAAGTAAAAGGGAGAGAACAACTATATCTCCCACACAATAAAAGGCATTCTCATAACTATGAAACCATAGTAACACAGAATCCATGGAAAAACCATCGGCAGCTATAAAATATATTTTGAGGCCGACAAACTCTGCTTCAACACGTAACAGAGGCAATTTACATCCCCTGCAATTCTTTAGTATGTTATTTTATCTTAATAGTATTCTATGCAAACTGTAGTGCAAAAAAATGTAACCAGAGATCCAACCGTAGATGCAGCATCCCAACATTACAAACCCTGGGAAAACAAGAACAAGCACCAAATAAGAACCCAACTAAGAAGCACCAAAATGCCCAAGTGCAGACGCAGGACTAGAACCCTGCAAAGTCGAATCAAGCAACAATAAACAACATACAACAAATAAAGAAGCAAGAAACAACCACTACCCCAGGAATGATGTTGTTCCAATTGCAATTATAGAAACCCAAACGTGCAAACTGAAACAACAGAAATAGGCAAGCAACAACAACGACAACATGCAAATAAGAAATCAGTGGCATGCAAAAAACAAGCATGGACCAGTGAACCAGCAATGCCACTGGAGCATATAAATTTTAAAAACGGAAGAAAATGTCTTCTAACAAGCCTGTTAAGTAACCATTCAACACTACCAAGCTTGTTAGGTAAACATTTAAGTCTGTCAGAAATGCATTGTAAACATTTAAGAAAAAAATTCAAAGTGGCAGGTCTCTGACGTATCCCAAAAAAATAATTATATTTTTTGTAACAATAGTTCGAACGCGAGAGAGTGTATTGGAAAGCCAAACTTTAGATATGCCACCATATCAAACATTGCCTTAAATTTACCTAACATAAAATGCTAAACCAAACATTCGAATTAATGCTAGCATTAATCCACCTTCGAGGAATGCATAAGAAAATATATGATTCAAAAAGACCATATACGATCAAATACTTTGGATATTCCAACATATATAATATTGGGAATAGTGAAGCCAACAATAAGACCTCCAATCCCTTCTCCAATCATATCATGACAAATATGGTACTTTTTTTAATACAAAAATTGATGTTTTCAGTTCCCTGGTTCCAACAATAGATAATATGGAAATATTTGTGGTCAAAGGACAGACTAATATGAAGTCAACGATTTATCGATCATTATAGTCCCTCTACGCCTACGACAGGGACTAATAATAGTATTCTATTTGGACGTTTGAAAAATCATTTTGATATATTAAAGGACATATTATAATGTTGTGAATGGTGTTGTGTGTTGTAAGTGCAAGTCCATTTCTTTGTTTTGTTGGATGTTTCATCTTTTTGTTATTAGTATTTGCAAATTAAAACCGATATATTTCATGTTTTGTATTATAATGTTAAGATAAATTAAAACCGATATATTTCATGTTTTGTATTATAATGTTAAGATATATAAGATGCATTAATAAAAATAATGATATAGACTGAACGTATAAGTATTCAGTATCATAATAAAAATAATGATATAGACTGAACGTATAAGTATTCAGTATCATAATACATAGGATGCATTAATAAAAATAATGATCTAGACTGAATGTATAAGTATTCGGTATCATAAACATGTATTATAAACCTGAAGGGTGAAGATGAAATGAATTACATTACATATAAGAAAAAAAAGAGAAAAAAAACTTGCTATATAATCCAAATAGAAAAAAGAGAAAAATAAAATAAAAAAATTTGCCTTGTTCACCTTGTTTGTTGATGGTGTCAAGTAGAGACATCTTACCAATGCCCCATGCCAAATATACCATATATTTGAATGTTGTGATCTTCGTCAGTTAACAATCCCTCAACAAGCTCCTTATGTGCAAATCGCTTTGTGTTTGCAACAAGACCATATTCGATGTTCTTAATCGGTATTTGGGTGTGTGGAGTAGGGTCCTCATATTGTCCATTGGAAGAGAAATCAGACTGCTTCTCTGAAAGAAGTCGAGCAACATCCAGTTTCCAATCTCTGATATGTTTGTTGATGGATGTTTCCAATCTCTTATATGTTTGTTGATTATGTAGTGCCAAAGGTAGTTAGGACAACAACCGAGATATTTTTTTTGTTGTTCGTACTCGTTGCTAATAGACACAGATCTATCTATGGTCCTATCTGTATTATCCAGCCAATTTTGCATTATTGTTCTGTGTTCCTTTGTTCTCTATGGAAATTTGTGTTTATATCATCTCTTACACTCTTGAGACGTTGAACTTGAACTTCCATTTCAATGACAGGTTGAGGCAAAGAAATAACCATTTTAATGACCTAAACAACTATGTTCCAAAGACCGCTCAAAACATTGTATGCAAATCCAGTACCAATACCAATGCCAACTATTGGCTTCACAAGAATTACACAATGTGAATGCAAAATTAGAGGAACACTACAAGATTAAGATTCCTCTTCCCATTTCTAAATCACGAGTAAGATTAGGGTTGCTCTTCGCTCAAATGGGAGACTATGTAGGTTATAGTCCACTTGGTTTCCAAAATGGTGATGAGAGACATTCTCCCTCAAACAACTTGATTTGATATCCCTTCATACTCAACAGCTGTGAAGCAACTCCGTTTTAGGGTAGGGTGTGATGGAGGCACCTCCCACACACAACATCCTTTGTATGTCCTCTTTGTTCAACGGACACTGTAATTTTCCATTGTACACTGTAAATTCTCAGGATTCACTTGATTTGTCATTGTAAGACACTAAAAATATTGAAATAATGTCCTTGACTCCTCTCTTCAGTCGATCAAGAGTTGTGAGTCTATGGTTTTGAAAATATTTGATCACGTACTTTTCTTTCTCATTAGAAGGAAGTTGAAAAAAATACTTTCCAAATCTTGTTATGTCATCCGTTAAAGAGCAAGGGACACCATGATTCACGACCTATAGAACACTGTATCATATTAAATTTCTAATTGAATACTTATCTACTTGCTTTATTAATGGGAATTAGACATTAGAAAGTGCATCCCTACCTGAAATAAGACCCATTCTTCACAAGCCTTGTCGATCTTAGCCATCTCTTGTTCTTCTGTAGACCTCCTGAGAGGATGGTCGTGTCAATGATAGGGATTCACAACTGATATTTGCACCTGAAACTCCCATTAAAGGATCTGAGTTGGGGTTTGTTGCTCAGTTGTCTAAGGAAGAAAGGTAGAAGCAACAGATTCAATCCATTAGGTTTGGTATTTTGTTGTCAATGTTGCAGAGCTCTTGAATTGAAATTAATTCCTAAGAATGGAACATTAATTGTTTTATTTTTAGGTGTGCAGTGCTTCTCTGGCATATCTTACCAGGGAAACATGCCCTAAGGTTATGAGGGGAGATCCTAGAAAGAAGTTCGAGGCTTCAAATCCCTCTGTCGAGATTCCGAGCAGTGTGCCTATGCCTAAATTTACAACTAGTGACAATGCTTTGAAGTTTACATATATTCTACACAACCTTTCGACCATTGGTTAGCATTTATGTCAGGAGTTTTGACAAGTTTTCTACATTTCTTATGTTTGTGAAGAAATTTGATGTCAATAGCTAAAAGGTCACGATGTTTGATCTTGTGCTTAAAAAATGTAGAGATTGATCTCTGCATGAATCTTATTGGATTGGGTCTTTATATGAATGGATAAATGTTATGTGATTTATTCTTCTATTCATGTATTTAATGTTGTCCAGGTGGAGTTTTATATGAGTAAATATAAAGATCATTGGATTTGATATTGTGTCTAAACTGTGTTTTTCTTCATTTTTATTTTATGAAAATGCCTGGTGGTTTTGGTCCTATATTTGTGTTGGATTTGGGGGATTATTTTTTCTTGAAAATTGAGATGTTATGCTGATATGATCTGGAGATTTCATTATCAAAAGATCTGTTGATGTAGATGAAAATGTTCATGGTTTTGAACAATATTTCATTGTCGAGCGACGAAATTTTAGATGTTGGAAGATAATTTTCTCTAGGGGCATTCTAAATTTTTGGGATGCCATTTTGATATTTATTCATCGTTTTTTCACTTGGATTTGATGTGTGACTATAAATCTTTCCAGAACTATACGAGCATTCTACACAAGGCATTAGTTTTAGTCTTGTGTCTACACTTCTTTTCTTTACTTTTACTTTTTAAATGGGAAAGGGTTTTGTTCCTGTGTTTTGTGTTGGATTTGAGGGATAAAATTTTGTGTAGATGAAAAACATTGATGCTTTTTTTTTAATATTTCATTGTTGAGCGAGGGATTGTTGTGGGTCTCTCTTCATTTGATATTATGTTACTGTATGACACTACTTGGGGTTGTTTTCCTGCGAGTTCTTGCACAACCTCGACTTTGATGAGAGAATTACCCCACTTGGTGTTCTTCGGGAGCATTATATATCACAAAATCCTTTTCTTCAACTAAACCTTCAACCCCTTTTTCAAATTTGTGCATTCAAGCTCCTCCTGCAAGTTCCTTAATAAAGATATATCCCATGGTTCAACAGACCATGTGAATGGATTCCATACATGTACGACTGTCGCTTGGTGTTGACAATGGAAAAATATTATTTTTTCATAATTTCTATGGGGAAGAGACAGAAGAAAGCATCCGTGCAAGTGCACTCAGAGACAATCACCAAGTGAAACTCAATAATCGATGACATGTCTTTGATGGTGGATCTCGATTGGGTTGATGAGGACAAGTTGTAGGTGCAGGAGGGAATTTTCCTTTCAGATGAGACTTATAGGATCCTATATAGATGGCATAGAAATCCTACCGAGGAGGAGCACGTGGTAGATAGGACAGGTCTAGACAATGCATAGGTGGATAGGGAGAAGGGGCTTGCCTCAGATAGTGTCACTAGAAGTGACGACGATCACATGATAACCACGAGGTGCATCGGGAACTCGACCAAAATTTCCCTTTCTACATCTTATGAAGAGTTTTTGTCCCATAGACAAAAGTTGGAAGGTAGGGTTTCTACGATTAATGGGCCTGGGAGTTTTAGGAGCTCTACTTACAGAGGAGGAGGTGTCAAGAGGAATAGATCCAAAGGGGATCCTGCTAGGAAAAACCGCCTGGATAAATGTTGGAAGGTCTGTAGTGTGAAACCAAGCTACAGGTTGGGTAAGGATATCACATTAGACAGAGTTGCTAGTCTGGCCTCCAAGGCACTGGTGGGGAATTTTTTTGACATAAAAATGCGGAAAGTGCAGATATCTCATTGGATTCAAGAGTTTTGGAATCCCTTGGTGGGATATTGTCTGAGATATAGCCTTCTCTCGAACCAATGGCTTGTCTTCCACTTCATGGCGGAGGAGGACCTGCTCAAAATTATGGATATACACTGGATTTTGGGTCATGGTGTACTCATACTTAAGAAATGGCTCCCTGGGTTCAACCCATTCACAGATTCCTTCTCGAGAAGATATTTATGGATGCTTCTTCCAAATTTCCCTCTTGAACTTTGGATGACAAAATGTTTTATGGACATTGCAAATTCGATTGGGAAATACTTGTATTTTGATGAACATGCCCTAAGGTGGATTAACAAAAGGTTGTCTTGGGTACTTTTTGAGTTGGATTTGGAGCTGGGTCTACCAGATGAGATAGAAATAACTATGGAAGACTCCTCCTTTTTGTAGTCTCTGGATTACTGCTGTGAGCCTTTTCGTTGCCACTCTTACTGGAAGACAGATCACCTGAAAGTAAATTGTCCCACAGTGGTGAGGTCTCTAGTTGATTCGACCCGCATGGATGATTTGACTCAGGATATAGATCTTTTTCCACACCATGGCATTGGAGTAGATGTCCCCTTCAACCAAGACTCTTTTTTAGGTAAGTTGAAAACTTTTTCCCCTTCTTTTTTTAACTCTTTATCAAAAGATGATAAAAGATCACTCATCGCACATGAGGACTAGATTATGGAGATATTTGGGGGATTTTGGGACCTTGTCCTAAAAATTTCAAGAAGCCCACTCTGGGGTTAGATCTGTGTGAATATGGGTTGGTTGTCCTGAACCCTGACTGCTCAGATCCCGCTCATTTAGTCACTTCCACCGTTTCCTTGGACCGGGTGGAATTTCCTTTTCCCTCATACATGAACTATGTACCCTCCCCCTTAGATTGTCTGACAAGGATTAGGGAGGGAACTTTGGTTTGTTGTAGGATGGACACCCACCCTTTAGGGTTTTCTCCCGCTAACCCATAATCCTTACAACATTGTCATGAAGGGGGGGGTAAATGGTTATGTTGGCCATGGTTCCTTTTATAAAGAGGCCCTTTCTGTAACCCCCTTACATTCCACTAACAGGTTCCAACCTCTTCCTGGGTTTGGAGATAGATCAAATGTCACAGTGAGGAAAAAGTCAAGTAAAAGCTCAGACATAATCGGGAAAGGACCCATTGATGGAGGTCTGGATCCTTTCATCCCTTCATCACCTGATGTTCAACCCCGGCCTATACCTCCTTCCTCTCAAAGGGCCCTTAGAGAAATGTAGCCCACTTCTGGGGTTAAATCATGATTATCCTTTCTCTCAATTTGTGGGGGGTTGGGGGTCCCTCCAAGCTATTAACCCTCAAACGTCTGATTAATTTAGTGCAACCTGATATTATATTTCAACAAGAAACTATGGTTTTCTGTGATAAGGCGAAAGACTTTTTCCTAAAGTGTTGTCCAAATTGGGAGTGTGTAGTGTTGGAACCAAATGGTCGATCTAGGGGGGATACTCACAGGTTGGAACCATGTGGTTGTTGACCTGCTTGCATTTGCTACCACTGCAGGTATCCTTCTGGAGGGCATACTAAAAGACGTCTCAAAGAAGGTAAAATTGTTGAATTGTTATGGTCCTTATAATGATAGGTCTTCATTCTAGCATCCTTTGGAGGCCTGTGGATTTTTAATGGAAGAGGGTTTAATCATAGGAGGTGATTTGAACCTTACATTGTCTTCAAGGGATGTTTGGGGTGAACATGCTAGGATGGATCCCTTGTCAGATCACTTTTCAAACATGTTAACCTGTGTTGGCTTGGTGGATGTCCTACCTTGTCACAATAACCCCACGTGGAGGAATGGGCATTTGGGTTCATCTGGTATTTCTAAGTGATTGGAAATGTTCCTTATAAATGAAGGTTTTTTGGAGAGTTTGGCGAGATGTAGGTCTTGGATTATAAATTATATCTTCTCTAACCATAATCCAATTTGTATTCAATTTGAAGAGTCCACAGACCAAATTTTCTCACCTTTCAAATTCAATAGGGAATGATTGACTAAAACATATTTCAACTTATTAGTTTGGTCCCCTTGGAATTCTATGGCATAGTGTAAGGACTCATCGGCTATGAGGTTGCTTGTGGAGAAGTTAAAAAATCTCAAAGAAGAAGTGATAAAGTGGCAATCTGAGAAAAATAAGAAGCTTCAAACCGAACTTTGGCAGTTAGATCAGAAACTGGAAGATATTTTATGTAGGTGCCCATCCCAAATTGTTTCCATATCATACAAGGATCATATCAATTCCTTGGAGAAGAAAAAGTTAGAGATCCTGATGTTGGAGGAAGAAACTTGGCACCTTAGAAGTCAGGTTATTTGGCTTAAGAGTGGGGATAAGAACAAAAAAATTTCCACAAATTTGTTGAACTTCATAAGGTCACAAATTCTATTTTGGATATTGTTGATATGGAAGGTCACATCCAGTCATCTTAGAAAGATCTAAGGTATGTTGCTTTCAAAAAATTTAGGTCACTTTACCAAGATGTTGGGAAGGAAGACACCCTTACTCAACTCATAGTTATAAAGGAAGTGCTTCGTTTTTTCACAAATGAGGATAGTGATGAAGTGGGGAAACAAGTTACTTGAAAGGAGGTGGAGGAAACTGTAGGGAGGATGCCCAAGGACAAAATTCCTAACCCGGATGGGTGGAACTAGGAGTTGTTCCACCATTTCATTGATCTTATGGGGAATGACCTTCTGGGAAAATTGAAGAGTCCAAACTCTTTGGCAGAGTTACAGGGTCTTTGAATGCCACCTTTGTGGACCTTATTACAAAAGAATAAAAAACTACCACATTTAATGACTTTAGACCTATAGCACTTTGTAATTTTTCTTATAAAGTCATTACAAAAATCATTGATAATATATTAAAAGGAAAGTTGGCTTCAGGGTTTTTTGCGGAACAATTCGGTTTTCTAAAAGATGAGATGATTTTTTACGCAGCTGGGATAACATGAGAATGTATGCACTCAATTAAAACAAGGAAAATGAAATCACTTATACTTAAGTTGAATCTTAGGAAATCTTTTAGGGTGAGTTGGAACTACCTTCAGATGATGTTGATACAAATTGGCCTCAAATGGGAGGTGACATAGTGGATTATGGGATGTGTTTCTAGTGCCAATTTTGCAGTTTTGGTTAATGGTGCTCCAACTGATTTCTTTAGAATCCATAGATGATTGAGGCAGGGTTTTCCTCTTTCACTTTTACTGTTCTTATTGGTGGTGGAAGACCTCAATAGGCTTCTGAAGAAGGCTTGCACAGATGGGAAATTCAAGGGTATAAAAGTTGTTAAAGGAGTCATCATTTCACATTTTTTATTTGTGGACGACGTGTTAATCCTGGGTGTTGGCAATGCTAAAGAGTGGCTTGTACTCAAAGAACTTTTAACAAGTTTTTTCCAGGCCTCGAGTATGGAGATAAATTGTCAAAAATCATGTTTCCTTACTCATAATTTAGATGATGCACTGCTCAAAAGGATTGAGGAGGGCTTTGAAATCCCTTCTATAAAGTTGGATCAAGGTATGAAATACCTTGGTTTTTATTTAAAAGCTGATGACTATAGGGTCAATGACTAGCTTTGGCTTCTTCAGAAGGTTGAGAAGAATGTTGGTCATTGGACGTGTAGATGGATTTACCTGGGTGGTAGGTTGGTTCTAGTCAAATTAGTTATCCAAAACATGTCGGTTTACTAACTCATTTTAGCTAAGGTGCTTGCAAATATCATACAAAAAATCAGCCAAATCGTCTCTTGGTTCCTATGGAAAGGTGCTAAGAAACCCACTAGTTTTCATTTAGCCAGCTGGGACAAGATTACAAATCCCAAGGCATTGGGTGGGTGGGGGATTCATAACCTGAAGTTTTTTTCACAGGCCCTTTCTGCAAAGTCTCTTTGGAGAGGGTTGTTTGGATTTGATCCATGGAGCAAGGTACTAGCAAAAAAATATTTGAAAGGTGTTGAGGTGGTTATTGGTTGCGCACTGGAAATTACAATTTTCTTGTGATGATCCGGATTATTTTCGGCACGAAATGAGAGTGGAGATATAATAAATAAATGTAAAGAGATATATCATACATACAATAATATAACAATTATATATCAAATATATAACCATAAACACAGAGATACAGTAATACACAATTTCTATTAATGAGTGAAATGTACAAAATTGTAGAAATATAGAGTGAAAGACTTGCTAGAATGGTGGAAACTTATCTCCGAGAAGAGATGTAAAAACTACTCACATACACAAGAAGATGATTGTTGCAATGAGGCTCCAAAGGATTTTTTTATCATAAAGAAAATCCAAAACCCTAATCCCGAAAGATGAAAAGCCAACCGTTTTGTGGACCATGTTTTGGGTAGTTTGGTATATCAACTTCTTAGGGAAATAACTTTGGACTACAATCTATGTTTGGGGCACACGATAGCTCGTTGGAAAGGTATCAACAAGGAGATTCATTTTGGGGGCTCTCATTAAGGTGATCAATCGTGAAAAAAAAAATTTAGGCCCTCAAAATGGTCGTGGAAGTTTAGGAACCGAAAAACTGCTAAAAATAGTAAGTTGCCAAAAAATTGTTTTGAGCCAGTTGGAATTGTTTTGAGCCAATTGGAATAGGTGGGTGGCCACCTAGATCAATCCTACCTCCCTAAGAAGCAATGGTCTCCATTGCGTTGAGTTCCCGGGGGAGAGGGGGAAGTGTTTGCTGAATCTGGACCTTGGTGAGTTGCTTGCATTGTTGGAGAAGTTGCGTTGCTTGGTTTGTGGGAGGTTGTCGAGAACCTGATGAGATGACTGTGTGTAGAAGGAATATTTTCATTTTGCTTCAATCTTGTTGACCCACTTTTGCTAGATAAAAGGTGTTGGTTGTGGAGCCTGATTATCTTCCTGATTCAGAGGTCCCTGCTTTCAGCCATGTTTATACCCCATGAAGTATTTACACCCTAGAAGTATGTATACTCTTCCACGCAGGGGAGTGCAGAAGGGGGGTACCCCCTCTGCGGGGTCCAGGGGGGCTATCCCCTCAGCTTGGGGGTTCGGGGGCAAAGCCCCCAAAGCAAAAATTGCCTTGTAAAAGTATATTGTAATTTCATTGTAAATCTGGACCGTTCATTATAAGGTCGCAGATCTAACGGTAGAGATTCTGTTAGGGTTTTTTCCCCTAGAAGGCAACCCTCTTTTATGAGGGAAATGTATCGCGGCTATCGTTGATGGTGAATATTGTATTCTGAGAGAGGAGACTGTGAGAGAAAGAAGAGGAAGTTACAACGGGTTTTGTTGTAGGTTGTATCC
The DNA here is from genome assembly GCA_010110895.2 of Picea sitchensis. Lineage (NCBI taxonomy): Eukaryota > Viridiplantae > Streptophyta > Pinopsida > Pinales > Pinaceae > Picea > Picea sitchensis. Next base: position 42 of record SNQJ01S0074719.1, on the reverse strand, counting down.
CTTCATTTGCTAGATAATAATAAAGGAAGGACCTGACAATTT
>SNQJ01S0074718.1:0-37256 GCA_010110895.2 Picea sitchensis | reverse complement strand
GTCATCGTGGGGTGCACCTATTACTTTCATACGAAAGAAGGATGGGTCGTGGAGGCTCTACATTGACAACCGTCAATTGAACAAGGCAACGATCAAGAATCAGTATCCATTGCCAAGGATTGATGATCTATTCGATTAGATGAAGCGTGCGATGGTGTTCTCAAAGATTGATTTGCAATCATGATACCACAAGTTACGGATTAAGGAGGATGACATCCCTAATACATCCTTTAAGACAAGGTTTGGGCATTACGAGTTTACTGTTTTACCATTTGTACTGACAAACACCCCATGAGTATTTATGAGTTTGAATAACGGGATGTTCCGTGAGTACTTGGACAAGTTCACCAAGTATTCATTGACAATATTTTGATTTACTCTCGGATGATGGAGGATCATGATGAGTACTTGCACTTGGTACTACATTGTCTGTGAGAGCGCAAATTATATGGCAAGTTGTCCAAATGCTCGTTTTATCAATAGAGGATTCACTACTTAGGGCATGTCATCTCCTACGAAGGTATCGTTGTGGATCCAACAAAGGTCAACGTTATTATGGAATGGATTGCGTCGACGAATTTCCTAGAAGTACGTAGCTTCATGGTTTTAGCTGGATACTATCGACGGTTCGTTGACATATTTTCAAAGATAGCAAATCCGATCAAGGAATTGCATAAGAAAAACAAGAAGTTTGTTTGGATCGAGAAATGCATAGAAGCATTTGGGAGGCTCAAGAAGTTGTTGACAACAACACCGATACTAAAGGTCACTGACATGGATGTAGACTTATTGGTATGCACAGACGCATCGAAGGAAGGCTTAGGCAGAGTCTTGATGCAAGATGAACGAGTGATCGCTTACTATCGAGGAAACTGAGAAAGCATGAGGGGAACTACACGACGTATGATTTGGAGTTGTTAGCCATTGTATATGCCTTGAATTTTTGGAGACACTACCTTGTTGGAAAAAAATTTGAACTAAAGATGGACCACTTTGGACTACAACACATCTTTACACAAAGCGACCTTAATGCGCGACGACGACGTTGGTCGGAATTACTTAGTGAGTATGACTTCGAGACTACTTACATGAAAGGAACAATGAAGTGAGTGGCAGATGCATTGAGTCGGAGACCATGCATCTTTTTGGGTTTGCCTCTTCAGACAAATCTACATGAAAAGATTCTAACTTTACAACGCGACGATGACTGGTACAAAGAGGTCGAGGATTTTATCGAAAAAAACACAATGATGATACCAAGATTTGAAGGATTTATGTTGACGATGATGGATTATTGAGGTTAAAAATCATATTTACGTACCATCGAATGATGAGTCGAGGATATTGATCCTAAACCAGGCTCATAGAGAAGTTTACATGTCTCACCCAGGAGTCATGAAGATGAGGGTGGACCTTAAACCCTTATTATTCTGGAAAGGAATGAAAGAATACATAGTCAACTATGTGGCGAGATGTGTAGAATGTCAATAGGTAAAGGCTGAACATAGACATCCACCAAGCTTACTACAACAACACGTTATTCTAGAATCAAAATGGGAGGTTATTTTGATGGATTTATTGTTGGATTTCCACTGACGACAAGGAGGCATGACTCGATTTTCGTAGTAGTTGACACTCTGACGAAGAGTTCTCATTTTATTCCTCTACGTACGACGTATCAGGCACCTGAAATAGCTAGAGTTTTCATTAATGAGATTTTGAGGCTGCATGGCATGCCTAAGAGGATTATATCCAATCGAGGATCGATATTTACTGGACAATTTTGGACTAGTTTCCAAGAGGCCTTGGGAACCCAACTTAACTTCAGTACTGCACATCACCTGGAGACTGATGGGTAGACTGAACAAATGAACCATACCTTGGAGGACATGTTTCACATGTACGTGATGGACCAACAAAAGTGTTGGGAGGAATTCTTTCCACTGGTAGAATTCCCTCATAACAACAGTTACCAAAGCACCATTAAGATGATGCCTTTCGAGTTTCTTTATGGGCGACCATGTCGAACGCCTTTTAGTTGGGATGGAATTGAGGTTAGGGTCCTAGTGGGACCAAAAGCGATCCAAGAAATGGAAGAGAAAATGAAAATAATAAGACAAAGGATCAAAGAAGCGCAGGATCGACAAAAGAGATATGTCTATGCGCACTCTGTTGACCGTAGTTACGAAGTTGGCGATCGAGTCTTCTTGCGGGTAAAACCGCATAAGAGTTAGATAAAGTTTGGAAAGAGAGATAAATTCTCTCCTAGGTTCATGAGACCTTTCAATATTATGGAGAGGAAGGGGCCCATGTCCTATCAACTAGCCTTGCCTGATTCTTTGAGGCGTATGCATGATGTTTTTCACGTATCTGTTTTGAGACATTATATTAGTGATCCTACACATGTTATTGACATGAGTTACTTGTAGGTATCGGATGAGTGGGAGATCATGGTTGAGCCAATCCACATCCTGGATCATCGCATTTGACAACTACGATGTCGAACAGTAGATCGGGTCAAGGTCCAGTGGGACCATTATAGTCTGTGCTCGACGACCTGGGAGGACACATATGCTATGTGCCAACAGTTTCCATTTTTGTTTCATAGATAGAATTATGATACTGTGATACACATTATTTCGACACTTATATGTTGTGAAACTTCGGGACGAAGTTTAGACCAAGAGGGGGTGTATGTAACATCTCGCTCTTGGGCACACTGAACGAACTTATTCTTTGAGGACACTTGCTTGCATGTGATCCAGATTATTATAATTTTGGGCATTTGATTATGATTATGAGGAGTTATGAATTGATGGCATGTTATTTTGCTGCATAACATGGACAGGTGCTATTAACTCAGTTTTTCCTGAGTGTGAAGGATTTTGGACCTCGAGGATGCATAGGCATCGATGGAACCCCTTGGACTCTAGATCAAGTCAGGGAGAGGACTATTGGGGTTTCATTGTTGTATATACAACATCTGTGCATATGCTTAGATGATATGATTATGATATATTTCTGACATGATTCGTTGATGATGCAGGCTGACGATAACTTTCCGACCAGACTCACATATGGAGTAGAGGGGTCACACACAACTACCAGAGACATTGAGGGAGAGGTGTGGATAGCAGCCCTGCCACAACCTACTAGAACTCCCACCATGGCTCAAACTATAGGTTAATGACCACCTAGCTCGAGAATACCCATGATGCCGTGAGGGCCGACTTCGAAAATCGCTCATGATGATTCTAAGGGGTGTGTAATAAGGAAACATCCTTCTTCCTTACAGTCCCTTAGTCTCCCACAAGATCACCTGGCATAGTATTGACTCCAAGGGTTTTTGATGTCTACCAAGTTAGTCAAGAGGCGCGTGGCACCCTTGGAGCACGTGGTGCATCCTGAAGGGAACGTTATACAAGAAAAATGGAAAGAGGCAAGTGACACCCTTGGAGCACGTAGTTCATCCTAAAGGGCACGTCGCACAGGAGAAACAGATAGAGGCAAGTGGCACCCTTGGAGCACCTAGTGCATCCTAAATGGCACGTCGCGTTGTTAATTGATAAATGGATAAACCTAAATGTCCTTAGGATGAATAATGTGATAAGGAAGACTTAAAACAATTTCCCCTAATAAAATGTCGCCCAACCTCAAAAATTAAAATGTAAGTCTAGGTGAAACTTGCGGTAAAAGAAAAATATGTATGTAAAAATAAAAATAAAAATAAATAAATAAATAAAAATGATAATCATCAGTAATCATGTATTCAGAAGAGGGCAAGTAATTATTTTAATTTATAAAAATCTTTTGGGGGATAAAATTTAAAAGAGGGGGAAATAATTGTTTTATCACTTATGTTAATTAAAATTTATTAATTAAAAAGGAAAAAGGGAAGAAGTTAATTTCTACACCTGCTAAATTGATTTTTAAATAAAAAGGGAAAAAGGGAAATCTAAAAGAATTAGGAAACTAGGAAAAAGCGGGAAACATAAAAAGAAATGGGAAACACAAGGAAAAAGAAGAAAGTCTAACTTAGTAAGGTATCTAGCATTTAAGAACATTCTAAATTAAGCTCAACTAGTAATTTAGTGAGGGGAATGTCATGAAAACTTCTAAGGGAATATGGGGACACCTAGGAGCGATTCTAGGAATGATTTTAGGTGGGTGAGGGAAATAGGGGTAATTAAGGAATTAAGGAATTTAATTTATGGTGCAGTGAAGGGGATGGGTGACACATGTACGGGGAGGATTATTATGAAATAATTTTTTGAACAATAAATTAAAAGGGATTTTGGGAAAGTAATTGACTTAGAAAATCTATATAAAGGAGGGAGGAGGAGGATGATGGATCTATTATGTTATCTGTAACGTCACGCTGCATAATTTTAGACTTGACTGACTTAGCTTGTGGGAGTTGGGATACCTAGCTCGGTGAGGAGTGGTAGCTCGGCCTTGTGAGGCGAGCTGGGAGCTAGTTGATTCTCTGGTTAGTGTGTGAGGCCCCTTTGTGTCTCAGGGGGTCAAGGGGGAAGAATATTACCCCTAGCATTGGCTGGGAGGTACTGGTGAAGTCTCATCAGTTGACAAGCAGGAGCTGCACAGAGCACGTAGGACAACAACACAGACCGATCTACCTGGGATACAGTACGCTTCCTTTATTTATGCATGGTATATTATTATTATACTTTACCCTCTTAGTTTGTATGTTTAATCGGGTAAAGAAAATGATTGACTTAACATTTTAATTGATGAATAATTTCCCCATAGCCTTAAGATCATTGTTGATTGATTCCCTTGGCTTTCGATCCCTGCATGTATTGATTTTCCTATGATTTTAATGATTTGTGATGATTTGCGGTTTATATATATTTTTTTCCTTCATCCCTAACTCATCAGTGCACACCTCAACAGTAGGCCAGGAGCCTGATCTACGGTCGTCACTTCAGTGTTAATAGACCTATGAATCTAAACGCCCTGTTTTTTTGTGTGTGGATGATGAGCGGAGGATGTTTCTTCCCAACCGTCTAACCCTGTGATCATTCCTGGTCAAATGAGGCTTGCACCTTGCTACGTCGATTACCCCTGAGGTGGTATTTCTTCACACAACGAACCGCTTATTATATTCTGTGTTCAATCTCTGCATTTTAATGAATTGATCTCTGCAATTTTAAATAAATGTCTTCGGCAAATTTTAATACTTTTCCAAGCAAATTTATGTGTGGTTTTTATACTTCTGGTTTGATCTTACGGTGAAAATTTTCACCTTTTGTTTTCACACCTATGGCCAACAATTTTACCCTGGCACCTTACTTGACTCGATTGGCAGTTTTTGAGGTATTTGACTACGTTTTTATTCTTTTCTCCATGTTTCTGAGTTGTAATTTTTGCATGCGTTTATATTGTGTATTGGGTAGCTCTTGGCAGTGTCACTAGTGGTGGTTCTACTGTGTGATTGGGGGCGTAGCTACTATGCTTATACTTGCAATTATATATTTATTCAAGGACAACGACCTATATTTCCATTATGTTCTGTATAATGTACAACACTTCTATTTAGGGGTGATGCACTTCGTGTCTGATAACAGTGATGGCAATTTCATTTTGTCCCTTTAATGAAATCGGAAGATGAGTTTGCCATGGGGAATTTAACCCTCCTTATTCTTGATTGCATGTTTACGTCCATTGTTCAACAAATCTTCCTTTATTTTATAGTAGTCAGCAACCAGTAAAATTTCCTTCTACTATACAACGATATTTTTATTACACAAACTTATTAAGGTACTACGTTTATGTCAGAGTTAAGATTGCCATTGTTGTTGGATGAGACCAGGTTTGCCAAAGTGTCACCTTGCGATTTTTCCTTTTGCCTAGGGCTGGGATTTACCATTCCTTTGGATAGAAATCATTTCTTATCACCTAGCGAATTTTCCAATGGTGAACACTGTCGTTCGATTCCATTTTATCCTTAGTGATTTCGTTGGACCTCTGCGTTTTGTTTTTGGCCACAAAAACCCGACAGGGATCTTTGCAATCTTCCCTGTGAAGGTTGCGTTTACCTTCTCTGCGATGTTGCCCCATTCCATTTTTAATTGACAGTCAGTGAATAAATTTGATTAAGGATGCATTTTATATCCAGTTGTATTTTATTTAGATTACCTGGGGACTTATCAATCTACACACATTCCGATTTATTTTTGACAACCAATGTGCAATTACACTGTAGTTTTACGACAATGGTAATTTACATTTACTTTACACAACAACTTCTTACATTTTTAGACAGTCATATATTGGATTTTGCATTGATAGCAATCGAATTATCATTTGCTAGACATCCAACTAATTTCTTCGGTGTTCTTACCCCTAAGTTTTACATTTACCTGACAGCGTGTCTAATTGGAATTATTCATTTTGAACAACTTCCCTCCATTTTAATTAGCAGTAATAAGTATTGTTTTAGGACATCATTTAGCAATGGCATCAAATGCATTGAATGGGTCTGAGTGACATTAATTATGATCAGGCATATGGAAATTAAATCTCTTTAGACGAATATGGCATTAAGTCTCATTAAATGCATATGGCAGTAAACCTCATTGAATGTGTATGGATTAATTTCTCATTGAAGGTATATGGCTTTAATGGAATTGTCACTTCTTAGCAGATTCTTTTTAATGTTAATAGACAACTGTCATTTTGGTACGGTTAGTATAGATATACATCATGTGGTAATTAAATGTGTTAATAAGTGTTTCATTGTTGCATTCTACATTGATATAGTTAATGTTGTTATATGATGTCAATTGGTAGTTAGATTGTAAGTTTGGGATTAATTTAGAATTTCCCATTTAGATATTAATTAATAATTAAATGAGATTGTGATAATGTTAGATTGATTTTAATAATGTCTAATTTGTAAATTTTAGACTTGTGAATCAGATTTTTTTTAAGGATTAAATTAGAATTGCAATCTATTAACTAGTAGTAGTACTCATTTGCTAAATTTGATATGTGGTTAGTTCTAATTTCTATAAAGTGGTTGTCTAATTTGGTAATTTAGACTAGCTAAAATAGAACTGTATATCATGTTAATTTAGGTTGTAAATCACCGACTTCGTGATTTAGACTAGTTAAAGTAGATATGTATTTAACACTAATTTAGATTGTAAATATTGACCAGTTAGACTTGATAAAAGGGTTGGGTTGTTGACAAAGTCATGTATTGTCTTGTGTCTTCCCTTATTGTCATCCTTTGGTGTCTCGTTGACCTGTTGTTGGGGTATGGGAATGGTTTTCATATCGGTATTCGACTCTTAGCGCATCAAATTTATCTAGAGTCCTCTGTCCAGATAGGATGTGTCGTGCCAAGATTATTGATGTGTTTGTCACATGGGGACGACATGATTCCTGATGAAGGGATTAGGGCACACCCTATTGGATAGAGGTGAACAAGAACTTGGCCAGAGTCGGTGTGTTGTATGTGAGTTTTGTCGAGCATTGTAAGTTTCTTTTGGTGCATGGGTGGAATGCATTCATGTGTTTGGTTCGTACGCCTTGAGGTTCTAGTATTGTTCATCAAGTTCATTGTGTCGGAAGGGGGAAGTTTTACCTTAGCTTGTAGGTGTGTCTTGTTTGCGTCAGGTGGGTAGTCATTCCTCCTTATTGTACTACACATGCTTCGCCCTGTTGCCCCTATGCCAGTGAGTGGAGTCATAGTTTCTTGTTGTCTGGACTGCATGCTTCCGTTCGTCATCACTGGTGTGGTTAAACTGTTTTCGTCGTCGTCTTCTTTCCTTAAAAAAATAAATAAATAAAATTGCATTGTTGCTTCGCTTGTAGTCATAAAGAGGGTGTCCTTACATCCCTTGAGTCCATAATTATGTAATTATCCAAGTCTACTTTGTAGAGTTAGGTATGGGTGGTGAATAGTTTACTTCCCTTTAAGATATTAACCTATGATGAACTATTCAGTGGGGCATGAAATATTAAGTTTATTCCTGCATTGTCCCTTGAGTCCATGATTGTATAATTATCCAAGTCCAATTCATAGTAATTTGATGTTGGACATATCTATCCTATTACTAGATATTGTACATAACCAAAGACAATGGACTAGCTATAATATATTGGGTTGTATACAATAACGAGATACAATACATCAATTGCATGCTTTAATGATGGGTTTTTTCCCATGGGTCATAAAATTTTGTTGGTAAAAGTGAAATAACAATCCTCATGAGATGACTAATGTTAATAGTTCTTTGAAAAAACCATTATCAAATAATTATAATATAATCCTAGACTGACCCATAGATTGAACGTGATTGTAGAAAAAAGAAAGAAAGATGTTGTGGGAAAAGAGAACATGATGGATTTCCTCTCAATAGTTACAGGGAGTAAGTTTTCGAAAGAATTGTTCAATGAAGAGTACATAATAACTCTCACATATGAGCATCTCCTAGTCGGATCGACTGCAAATTCATTAACCATTTCTCTCATACTCTACCTCGTCTCGGCCCACCCGAATGTCGATAGAAAATTGCTACGTGAAAGGATATTGAATAGAAATAAAAAATGTATATTGACATCTTTATAACACATCCAAATAAAACAAGAAACTGTAGAATACACAACTATTATATTTCTCTTTGCACTAAATTTTCCAAGCATAAATTGACTAAATTGAAGTCTCGTACAGAACTCAGAATGTGATGATATCCTCAATCAGATCAATCAAACTGAGAGAAACTTGTTGAAAAAATTTCATTGCACAAATGGAATTTTTAACAAGGAATAAGTTTGAATATATTTTGGTACTCCTCGCATTAAATATCCAATCACTCTTTATTTTAATATTTTGAGTTCCATATGCAGTTGCTCATTCTGTTAGATGCATCATTTAGATCTATACAATATGTTATAAATCCTGTTGATAAAATCAACTCTTGACATCAAATTTACTTCATATACCAAGGTTACAACCAATATTGGTTGGGTTTATCCCTTTCAACAATTTTTGATAGTGTTCATCATACCCACCCCTGGATAGCAACTACCTCTGGAAAACACCTTACTTTCGACCTGTTAAGAGTTGGGAAGGCAAGTTGTCTCTGTGGATAAGGTCTAAGTGATGTGAACTATGATGGTTTGCTCCACAATGACACATTTTGTTTTTTGTACTTGATAAATTTAGGTCATATGTTGATTTTGTATTCAAGATTTATATTTTCTAAGGTATGCCTTAGGAGTACTAAGATTACTTTGGAATTTTTTTCAATTACGACATCTTGGAGGATGCAAGGTTTCAACATAGTAAAATAATAGGGTTTGAAAAAAACCATATTTGTCTCATTAAGATGGCTCTGGCATAAACCATGGCCCCATCATTACGACTACAAGCGAAGCCGAAAGTGCATTTTTTTTTTTAAATGGGATGACAACAAAAATTTCATCTTAACAACACATATGGCGGTGAGCACCACCCCAAGAGAATAGGAAACAGAAAATTACAACTCCAGGCACTGAAACAAGACCATCTGGACAAAAAATGCATAAAACAACAAGGATAAACGACTACCTGCCCAACGCAACAAGACCAGGCCTACAAGATAAGGGACAACATCCCCCTCCCGGCACAACAATATTGACAACCAATGACTAGAACCTCAAGGAACATGAACCAAATGCATGAAGGCGTTCAACCCATGTGCCAACAACGATCCTACAAGGTCAACAAAAACCACATGGAAGGCACAGACCTCAACCGATTTATTGTTCTCCTCCATCCCTCGAGGCATGCAATGATCCCCTGATCAGGAATCATGCCATACCCAGGTGATAGGCATGACTATAACCTTGGTGTGACACATCCTATCTGGACCAAGGACTCTAGATAAATCCGACATGCTACGAGCCAAATAGCAATAAGAAGACTACACCCATACCCCAAGCAACAGGTCGACGGGACACAAGAAGACGACACCAAAGGAAGAATGGAAGCCAATACATGACTTCGACAACCACCCAAACCATTTATCAAGTCTAAATTGGTCAATATTACAATCTAATTTAACCAGTCTAAATAAAAAAAGTTAGTGATTTACCAAGCTAATTTAACATGATATACAATTCTAATTTAGCGAGTCTAAATTACCAATTTAGACAATAACTATATATCAATTAACATTTATCACATATCCAATTTTAGCAAGTCTAAACTACTACTAGTTAATAATTTGCAATTCTAATTTAACGTTAATACCAATCTAATTCCCAAGTCTAAAATTACAATTTAGACATTAATTACAAATCAAAACTAACATTAACACCATCTAAATTAGCAACACCAATATATAAAAAACATTCATGATATTAATTACAAGGCTTATGATTATAATGCTAACAACGAATTAAATTCCAAAACGTTGTCTAGACATAACAACAGTATTAAGGTTTTACCAGCTGTCAATTACACATTAAGTTGTTGGGTAGAAAAAAACAAGTTGACAGTAAACAAAATTAACTTTTCCTTAAAAATGCCCCTGCCTTAAAATCAATGCATGAATTGCTGACAGTAAGGTGAGGACATTGTGAGACATGAAATCAATCGCCTTCAAGGTAAATGCTAATTACATGCTATCTTTAATCGTAAAGCATTGTGCCTAACATAAATTTTCAATCATGAATAAAATTGCTGCCAAAAATACAAGATAACTCTATATAGAAATATCACCTTACACTAATTGCTTAACCAAGCCATAAAAATCAAGCTATACAATACAAGAAAAAAAATCGTTGAATCCAGCTATGTGCCTAAAACGTTTTCAGAGCATTCAAACTGCAATCAAATACAGGAAAAGGGGGACAAGGCTGGAAAAAAGTCGTGAAGACGCAGAGATAATTTGTTGCCACATCCAGACCAAAATCACCTTGAAGAAGAAGAGATAATAAATATTAGTGGAAGAGGTGGATCGCAGGGATTAATGGCAAAATCACCAGGTTAAAAAAGACATGGAGATGGAAAGGTGAATGGCAGATTCACCAGGTTAATAAAGACATCGAGAGGGAGAGGTGAATGGAAGATTCTCCAGGTTAATAAAAACATGGATACGCAGAGGTGAATGGTAGGTTCACCAGGTTAATAAAGACATTGAGACACAGAGGTGAATGGTAGGTTCGCCAGGTTAATAAAGACATTGAGACGGAGAGGTAATTGGAAAAATCATGGGGAAAAATAAACATCGTTTCCACAGTGATGAAGGAAGAATTACCCGCTCCGATGAATCTCATTCCAAAAGTTGAAAAAAAAACTACTTTCTAAAGATGAGAGGTTAAGGAAAATGCAGTCCAAGAAGAGGGGAAATTTGCTAGGTAAACAAGCAACGATTGCATTCTTAAAAATGGCAAAATTGCTAGAGCCATCTATCCAACAATGAAGATGCAATCAATATAAAATCGCAGGGAAATAAATCAGCAATGGTTACACATTCAATGTATAAAAATCACAAAGCAATAAATCCATCAGTCAAGAAGAATTATGCTGCCATTTAAGGCCCAAATTCCCTGTCAAATGACATATGAACACCATCTTTCAAAGAAGAAATTCGTTGTCATCTAGGGCACAAAATCGTTGTAAAACACATCCGTGAGGATATATAAAAAACATCTAGAGGAAGTGGGGTTGAAGGTGTGGAAGGTAGTGGTTAAAATAATGGCAATGACAGACCATAAAAAGGGTAAATCGATGTGAAAAGAAAGCTGAAATTAACATGCAGATCCACTGCCCAACCATCTAGCAACCACCAGAAAATTTCAGTGTGTAAATGAAAGAAACACACACACTGTATATAATTGCAAGTATATAAAAGAACTAGTAGCCCTATCATAAAAATGAGTGCAGACATATCACCAAATGTAGGCATATAAAATTTTGTTATCCATGATAAGGCAATCCTTAAGATTAAATTGTTGTCCAGAGTAAACCACATTGTTGTTCAAATAGGATATCAATCCACACGCAAACAATCCAAAACATAGAGATTGGGCCTTCAAGCGCAGAGGTTATCAATCAAGGAAAAAAAGGTATAATCCTTCAAGGAGACACAAAGGTTTTCATAGTTTAGGAAATTAGACATAGAGGTACTCAATCTCCAGAAGGCGCAAAGACCATCAATCAACCGAGATCAATCAACTGGGGGAGACAGTTGGGCAAACACTTCCTTCGCTCATCATCCACGCACATAAAAGCAGAGCGTTAGAATCTATAGGTCTATTAACACCGACGTGACGATCGTCGATCCAGCTCCTGGATGACTGCTCAGGCATGGGCTGGTGAGATAGGGACGAGGGTGAAGTAAAAAGTGAAAACTCATCACAAATCAATAAATCCATAGGACGATCACAACATTTAGGGATCGAAAACCAAGGGAATCAATCAACATCGAGCTTAAGGCTATGGGGAATTAAATTATCAATTAAAATGCTAAGTTAAACATTTTCTTTACCCAATTAAAAATACAGAATTGAAAGCGTGAGGTACAATAAGAATCTACGATGCATAATCAAGTAAGCATATCATAGACCAAGTCGTCCTCTCTAAGTCGTTGTCCCACACGGTCTGTGCAACTCCCACTTGCCAACTGATGAGACTTCACCGGTATCTCCCAGCCAACGCTAGGGATAATATTCTCCCCCCTTAGTCCCCTGATCCACAAAGGGGCCACGCCCACTGAACCAGAGAACCACTAGCTCCCATCTCGCCTCGCAAGGTCAAGCTACCACTCCTCACTTACTTGGGTATCCCAACTCCCACAAGATAAGTTAGTCAAGTCTAAAATTATGTAGCGTAACGTTATGCTTGATAGAAGAGATCCATCATCCTCCTCCTCCCTCCTTTATATATAGTTTCTAAGTCATTTAATTTCCCAAAATCCCATTTAATTTATTGTTCAATAATTTAATTCATAAAAATCATCCCCGTACATGTGTCACCATCCCCTTTGTGCACCATAAGTTAAATTAATTAATTAATTAATTACTCCTATTTCCCTCACCCACCTAAAAGCATTCCTAGAATCGCTTCTAGGTGTTCCCATGTTCCCTTACACATTTTAATGACTTACCCCCTCGCTAATTTACTAGTTTAATTTAATTTAGAAAGTTCTTAAATGCTAGATAACTTACTAAGTTACTCTTTCTGCTTTTTTCCTTGTGTTTCCCCTTTCTTTTTATCTTTCTCGCTTTTTCCTAGTTTCCTAATTCTTTTAAATTTCCCTCTTTCCCCTTTCATTTAAAACTCAAATTGACAGGTGTAGAAAATTAACTTTTTCCCTTTTTCCTTTTTAATTAATAATTTTTTAATTAGCATATGTGATCAAACAATTATTTCCCCTTTTCCCCCATTTTAAATTTTATTCCTCAAAGATTTTTAGAATTTAATTGAATTACTTACCCCCTTCTCGTCACATGATTAATGATGATTATCATTATTATTTATTTATTTTTATTTTTATTTGTGTGTGTATATATATATATATATATATATATATATATATATATATATCACAAGTATTTCTTAGACCTAGACTTTATTTTCCTAGGCTCGGCGACATTTTATTAGTGAAATTGTTTTAAATATTTATCATCACATTATTTGTTCTAGTCCATATAGGTTTATTCATTTATTATTTACCAACGTGACATGCCCTTCATGATGCACTACGTGCTCCAAGGTTGCCACTCGCCTCATTTCGTTTCCCTTGTGCGATGTGCCCTTCACGACGCACTATGTGCTCCAAGGGTGCCACTCGCCTCTTGACTGACTTGGTAGACATAAAAAAACCCTGGAGTCAATACTCCCCTAGGTGATCTTGTGGGAGACTAAGGGAATCTAAGGAATAAGGCCCCTGCCTTATTGTGCACTCCTTAGAATCATCGTGAGCGACTGTCGTAGTTGGCCCTCATGCCATCGTGGGTCTTCTCGAACTAGGTAATCGCTAACCTACAATTCGAGCTACGGCGGGAGTGCTAGTTGGTTATGGTAGGGTTGTTTTCCACACCTCTCCCTCAACATCTCTGGTTATCGTGCATGACCCCTCTACTCCACATGTGAGTCTGGTAGGCAAGCTATCCTCATCCTGCATCATCAACGAATCATGTCAGAAATAACATCCATAATCATATCATCTAATCATATGCACAAATTTCATATATACAACAATCAAACCCCCAATATTCCACTCCCTCACTTGATCCAGAGTTCAAGGGGTTTCATCGATGCCTCTGCAGTCTCGAGGTCCAAAATCCTGCACACTCAGGAAAACCGAGTCAATAACACTTGTCTATGTCAATATAGAAACATAGCATTTCATCAATCTATAACACCTCATAATCATAATCAAATTCCCAATAGTATAATAATCTAGATCACTTGCAAGCAAGTGTCCTCAAAGAATAAGTTCGCTCAGTGCGCGCAAGAGAGAGATGTTACATAAGAGTTGGGAAGGCAGGTTGTCTCTGTGGATAAGGTCTAAGTGATGTGAACGATGATGGTTTGCTCTGCAACGACACATTTTGTTTTTTTACTTGATAAATTTAGGTGATATGATGATTTTGTATTCAGGATTTATATTTGCCAAAGTATGCCTTAGGAGTACTAAGATTACTTTGGAATTTTTTTCAATTATGACATCTTGGAAGATGCAAGGTTTCAACATAGTAAAACAATAGGGTTTGAAAAAAACCATAGTTGTCTCGTTAAAGTGGCTCTGGCATAAACCATGGCCCCATGGTTAAGAGTTTAGATTTTTATAGATTCACATTTATGGGATTTTTTCATCGTTAAACAACCAATGATCAAGTAAAATTATAATTATGATGTTGATACAAAATTCCCATGTATACAAATTTAAACATTTTCCATACCTTGGAAAAAACCTCATGGATCATGAATCCAGATTTGGCGTCTCAGGTGATCCAACAACCCAAGAGTGTTCTTTGACCAAGGAAAAAGGAAGAGGTATATATTGGTAACTCAGTATGAAAACATTTTCAACTCTTATTATAACCTCCATGTCTCGTTTGGATTTTGTTGGTTGAACCTCATATTTAATCTAAATAGAACTCAATGGACAAAGAAAATCATGTCATGTTTTGTGAGTGGTCTGGTTTCCCGAGTGGCAAACCATTTCAGATCTTTTTTTAACTATGTTTGATCTTTGTTTAATCTAAACTCCAAAAACTAGCTTAAAAAAATTCATGACCTCAATCTCTATCGCACTTGGCCTATTTTTTATAAGCATTGTATTGTTAAAATTTTAACCAGCTTCAGTTACAGTCTAATTAACATCCTAACATCCGAATTAATCGTTGGGTATTTAGAGAGGAAATTGATTACCCACGTAACCGTAATGTGTATACCCTCCACCCTACAATCCACGCATCAATTTGTCACCTAATTTTCACATAATTCGTGAAGGCCACATGAAAATAATAGATGGAATTGAGAACAGTGTTTTTCATGTTTTTAATGAATGAAAAAAATTAGTTCTATTCACTCCGGATCTCCCTCAAAACAAGTACAATCCAAAAAAAAAAATCTACGGATTAACGAATCTAATGATATAACACCAAATAGAAACGTAACCTCCTTTTCCTCACCATTGTAACATCGTGAATATAAATATATACTACTTACTTCTTAACAATATAAATATATGCCACTTAATTCTTAACATCATACATATAAAGCTATACCACTTAACAATATGAAAAAATTATCAAAGAATAAGGATGGAGTTACTAGATAATATTATTAAAATACTTGAAAAGGGAATTTGCATGAAGGTTGAAGAAACCCTAAATAAATATGAGGTGTAATCATAAATGTAATTCAAAGTTGAAGAACGATGTAATAATTTGATGGATGGCATCACATTGTAGCTTTGAAAAGAGAAGGAAGACAAGATTTGAGAAGGTCCCTAGAAAATAATTGAAAAAGTTAAGTTCCAAATTAAAAATGCCAAAGTGAGATATGATGGATTATCTCAAAATAAGATAGTATAGAATACCAAGAACAAAGGATAGAGAATTCTATTGTCTTTTAACAAACATGAATGACACGAGTGTGCATAATGAAGGAAAACAATTACAAGTGAAACCATATTGGCAACCTCATTACCAAGGAAGTTTTCAAGAAAGAAAACAAAATTGGAATCAACATTAACGGGGAAAAATATGGAATAATCATCCATATCCATGGAACAAGGCATCAAAAAACCACTATTTGATAAGATATTATTAGAGACAAACAACTACCACAAATTAGAGAAGCGGAAACAACAATACATGGAATCAAAGGAAAGAAAATTATGCAACAACCAACTATCAATGGTTAATACTAAAATGAATTGAATTTGGAAGGATGGGTCACCATCAATGGAAACAAGAAAGCATGGATATAAAGAAATCCTATTACTTGGTTTCATCACATGTAAATCCCTTAATTTCAAAACTTTGACGACAAAGATTTTTAAAGTAAGGTACTATACGACCCAAAGGAAGGCATATATGGGGTTAAATGTATATGATATGACCCCAAGGTGGCAACATATGTGATTAAATGTATATTTAATAGTGGTCAAACTAATGAAGGGCTCACGTGTGCAATGAGTGAATTGGTATATATATAGGTCATGTAGTCATTATACAAGGGGTTATGCAATTTAGAAAAAGGAATATGTTGGAATATTTGGATGAGGTTCTCATATTAGATAAAGAGTTATTGTGTAACACATATCTTTATTATCTCTAGCTATTGTGTAACACATTTCTTTATTATCTCTTTTGGAGTTCTTCTCCATGCTCACATTTGGTGTACATTATGTGTACTTTGGTCTATTATGTTATTCTAAGGATCTCATACATAACAAAATAATATCTATATCATGAGTATTGATGATTCTATGAATTACATTCCTTTTGTGGTTTTCACCTAGTCCTTCAACATTCATAGATATAACATAATAAGTTTTTAACATTTTTGGAGAAACCCCATCTCTAAAAGTCCCTAGAATAGTGCATATTTTTCTTTCCTTTACTTATTATTCAACTTTTCCATTGTTATTCCTTGCCTTTACTTATTATTCAACTTATTGATAACACTAGTGACATAAAAAAAAATGAGCATTCTAATAATCTACATATTATATAACATTCCATCTTCTCTATGTTATTTTTGAAGAGTATAGTAATAACCTTATTAAGTTCTTTTCATTAATAATTTATTTATATTTTTTTAAAGGATTCACTGAATTCAAACATGGTTGAATCTTCAAAATCACTAATTAATGCACCCATTCATTAATAACCAACTCCTTATATGCCTCACCCTATAGCCAATAATGATTAAACATGAAAGGAGTTGGGGGTTTTAGATCACCATTCTCTATTTGAAGAAATATTGGAGAGTGATACAAGATCCACCCAAGAAAATTGAATATCTAACCTTAGTATCCTTTGCCATGATATCATTTAAAGTAAAGAACCCATCAATTTTGTTTTAATTTCCATTTTTTCCTAAAAGATTATTTATCCATATGGAAGTCAACTTCACTTCACTAGTTCCACATTACACAGATTTGATTCTTTAAAATTTTATGGATAGAAAAATAAAATAATGAGTTCAACATTCTATCATTACCTCACACTTATCCTCTCTTCTTTCTAAAGTTTACATCTCCACCTACAATGACATTCCCCTTCTTTATGATTTCCATTTTGAACCATTTTTCCTATAATTTCCTACAATTTCCATATGGTTCATACATATTCTAAAATTTACATCTCCACATACAATAACATTCCCCTTCTTTATTATGTCCATTTTGAACAATTTCTCCTACAATTTCCATATGGTTCATACATATTAAAGAGAGTAAAAATCTTCCCTGAATCCAATGATTTCACTTCTACCTTTATTATCGAGTAGAGAATATTTAAGTTGAGCATCCTACATTTCTTATTACAACTCATTACTAGGCATCTAAGCATCCCTTGCATCAAGAGCCACAAAATCCCAACCTTTGAGCACATCCTCAGACAAAATAATATCTACGATATGAGTATTAATTAATCTAAGAATTGCATTCTTTTTGTCCATTATACCAAATCCTTGAATACTTATAGATATCATAATCATTTTTAACCTTTTTCGAGGACTTGTTAGCTCTAAAGGTCCCTGGAATAGTTATTTATTTTCCTATATTTACTTCTTCTTTAACTTTTTTCATTTCCAAGTGTATATTGGACTTTATTCCTTGTAAGGGGCCTCTGTCATTGTCATCATCATCCATGTGGATGTCCCCTTCCACCTCTCCATCATGTATATCATCAATTTATTGTTTATAGGAACTTAATTGATACCTTGTCACTTTATTCTTTTCATTTGGACCATTTTGCATATTATTGCGCATATCTTCTACCTTATTGAAATCAATCCCTTCCCACATACCTCACCTCTCCATCATGTATATCATGAATTGATTTTTTATAGGAACTTAATTGATACCTTGTCACTTTCTTCTTTTCATTTCGACCATTGATTGTTTATAGGAACTTAATTGATACCTTGTCACTTTCTTCCTTTCATTTGGACCATTTTGTATCTTTTCTTCTACCTTATTGAAATCAATCCCTTTCCACATACCCCAATTGGAACTAGTTAGGATATGTTCCTTTTTCTTTTTAACTCTCACTCCTTCAGACCAATAAAGGTTCATTCCGTAAAAATGAGAACTAGGGGTCCTTCGAGTATGACTTGTTAACATGGATTGATTGCACTTTCCAAATAATTAGAGAGATTTTTTTCACCTCTCCTAAGGATTTTTAGGGTCTAATATGTTCCACATTAGAAGCAATGTTCTAGTAGGAGAAGAGGCCCCTAATACTCTTATAGACCCTCCTCAATATTTGACATATTGTTCTCAAGTTTCTTTCTAAATCCCACAGAAGCCACATTTCTATTCTAAAAAAGAACTGATGTGTCTCTTTTGATTCGTTCTCATTATTTGTCTTATTACCATTGAACCCAACAAAACTTCCTCCTTCTCATTATTTTCCTTATTACCATTCAACCCAACAAAACTTCTTCTAGCCATTATGGGCCAATGAGGTATGACCTTGGATCTTGTTACCCTTTGAGCATAATCCTTCTTCTATTATATGAGGGAAAATGTTTTTATTATGATTGATAGCAGTAGTGGCATTAAAAGGGAACATTTCAATAATCTATATATTGAATAACATTCCATATTCCCTATGTTATTTCTCGAGAATATATATTGAATAACATTCCATATTCCCTATGTTATTTCTCGAGAATATGGTAACTCCCTTGTGATGTCCATTTCAACACATAATTTTACTACTATTCTATTGATTTGGTTACTACTGTTCTGTTGATTTGGAGCAATGGTTTTCAGAGAGATAGATAAACCTTCCTAGAGTGTTTCCTTTATCCATAAATTTTGGTCCTTCCAAACTTTTAATGGCAACCCTCGAAAGATTAAACCACATAGCTTGATGAGTCTATGTCTCTTTTTTGGGCCAGAAAATAGTTCCTATTTTTTTGTGATAGGTAAGAGTTGGTATAAAACCAATGATGAACCTTGATTACCTCTTTGGCCTCCACCAATGATTTTTTTTTATCTAGTCTTTGGATAAAATTTTAAAAATGAGGACATATCCCACCTCCATAATTGATTTGTTTTCCACCCATTTTATCAAGGAGACTTAAGAAATAAATCACCTGTCAAATTCTCCCACCAAGGCCAATACTTGATAATGATTGATCTCGTCTAATGAGACTACCTTCCCAATGATCAATATGAGCCTCTCCTTTCTCTTCTTCACCACCTAGGATCACCTTATGGTTGCGTGTTCTCCTCCAACTTATTTTCTAGTTTCTCTTTTCCCTTGGGATATTGCTCATAATCCACTCATGTCACCAAGCGATCACCATAGGTAATTTCCTTTGAGCACTTGCAATGGACAATTCAATGATGTCAAATGAAGTGGCCAAAAGCACTTGGCTAAGTTCTCTTGTACCCCTTAATTCATGGAAAACACATCTCAAAGTGTTCAACCCCTCATCAATTTGTGTGTTTATGTTTGGTGGTTGTGGTGGGTTGGAGTTTTTTGCGCCTTCGTGTGCTTGTGTGGGGTTTTGCTTTTTTTATTTTAATAGAAAAATACAAAAAACATGCAAATACGACGTGCACATGCATGCATTATTTTATATTTATAATAGATTTCCATTTTCTATTGTGAACACTATGACAATTTGATGGATGAAGAATACATAATAGAAGAAAAAATGTTTATACCATCAAGAAGGATGATGAAACTATACAATTATTTCCATTGAAGGATGGAAACACTAGAGAAATATTTCTAGCATTTGCAAAGTTCCTAAGCATGGTCAAAGAAATGAAGGAACATTATGATGTTGTTTAGAGAAGAGTTCAACCAGACATACAACAAAATGATGAAGTTGAAAGCTCTTGGAAACATGTAATTTTTTAGGACATGGAATATTTGCTAAAAGGGTATCTAGACATTGTGTAAAATGACAATTTCAATGGCTTGTCCCCTAAGAGGAGAATTGTGCATGACATGTGGAGAATTTTATTAAATATTTTTATCATACATTTATGAAGAGTAAAAAATTAGTATGAAGAGTAAAAAATTAATAAAGTGGAAAGAAAAGAATAGAAATCAAACATATCTAACTTGAGTTTGGTATGTACTAACATCAAGAAAGTGTCGATGTTAATGGTCTACCAACTTCTTGCACTCACCCCAAATCTATATAAAACTTAACAATACTCTACAAAGCTAATTGTAAAAATATAATTCAGAACCTCAATGTGTATTACACTTGGTCTATCTTTATATTTTCAATTGGATTAATAATAAGCATTGTATGTGTAAAATTTTAACCAACTAATGACAAAAATGCAGGTCTAGTTATAATGTCAGTACATTACCTTTTAAAGGGTAATGAAGATCGACGGAACATAACCTAATCGTAGGGAATGAACAAAGTCCAAAAAGCTTGTTTTCCACGCCTATATACATTCGTTTTTATTAGGGATTGAATTGATGTTTTACAGATTGTACCAGAAACGAAATCACTTTATATTACGGATTGAACATGGCTGAATGGGAAGCACATTTACCGATGGAGGACCAATTGATATACATAATGCCCTTTCCATTTTTTTAGTATTTCGTTCTGTAAAAGCTTTGATTCTCTGTAACTGCCCACTCAATGATTCTCTGTTACAGCTGAGTATCTTCCTCTTCTGTTATATCTACATCTGATAAGTTATTTTGAGAGGCACACCTTCCTAGATATTTTCTGTTATCTCTACCTCTGATAAGTTATTTTGAGAGGCACACCTTCGTAGATATCGTCGGTGTCTTGGATGTGGGGGTTGTCGAACAGAATGAAGGGGGCGCTACATTTCTCGCTGATTGTCTGCAGAGTTTCTCCTTCCCCGACGATGTATATATCCTCGCACTGATATTCCTTCCTAACTACCGGCCGGGCCGTAGCAAGAGCTGTCATAAACACAATGACAAACAAGAAGGATAAACTCAAAGCGAAGGATCGGTTCTTTGCCGCAGCAGCTGCCATGATTATTGAAAATATATGCTCCAAAGAAGAATGAAGTATAGAATATTAAAAATCAATCCAACTCCAAACCTTCTTGAAATCAGTTGCAGAGGAACAATGGTGGCCAAGAATATTTGTAGGCAAATGAGATGATATTGTTTGAGTATTGCCAAGAACGATTGAGTCAGAGATGAATGCGTAGACTGAGCAGTGCGAAGAACGGTTGAGTCAGAGATGAATGCGTGGATTGAGGAGGGGAAGTTGTCCAATTAAATGGCAATGGATGTCACTTGTTTGTCTTCACCGCCACCCAAGTGGAAGGAGTTGAGTATAGACAGATCGTGGGTTTTGTTTTGTTTGATGGGTGGGGTGGGTATTCAGGAACGAAATGGATTAGTGCCAAGAACGGTTGAGTCGAGGACGTCGGCCAGGAGATTAATGCGTGGACGGAGAAGTGGATTGATGGGTGGCGTGGGGTGGGTATTTAGGAAGGAAATGGATTACCACGACACCGGAATTCGTATCACCATACAATCCACGTATCATTTTCTCACCGAATTCGTAAGGCCAAATGAAAATAATGGACGGAATCGAGGACGATGGCGTTTGGCGTTTGACGAGGACGGACGGATATTTTCGTCATTCCGATCTACTGAAAATAATTACAATCCAGAAACTGTTCTGTCGCTTAACGAATCGAATGACATGTCATTTAACACCATATGGAAAAGTACCAAATCTAAACGTTCAGGTCAAATAAAAAATCGAAACCAATCGCAAGGTGGCAAAGGCAATAATAAAATAAGGAGATACATTCGAGAGGACCATAGGCAACAACACTATTTTCTATTGGCAACAAGATTTTGCTAAATTCAGTATTCCCATCGAGATGGATAATTTTTAACCCCAAAATCCTTTGAATCAAGGGTTGCAAAACCCTAGCTCTTTTGCTAGTCCAACCATCTCTTTTGGTAGGTCCTTCGAATCAAGGGTTGCAAAATCTTATCTTTTTTTTGTGCTGATTCAAACATCTGTTTTGGTAAGAGGAGACTATAAAAAATTCTAGGTCTAGTAGCCTACAAACTAGCAGAATGAGAAGGAGTTCCACAATAGACCAAAACCCTAGTCTATATCATCACATAGAATGGGAAGGAGTTCCACAATAGACCAAAACCTTAGTCTATACCATCACATAGACAATGCTATGTATTACTCTCACCATTCTTCTCAACAGTTGAGAAAATTTCTTTTTCCTTCTCCTCACTCTACTTTCTCTTTTGCTTTCTCTTCATCCATCCCTCCAAGTAAACATGTTGATGTTTTTCCATATTTCCATTGCCACTAACCTCTCATGAGATACCATCATTTCACCCACTGACAACAAAGTGATTTTTTGTGACATCTATAGGGTGTGAAACACACTTATACCATCTTGTGACATCTATGGTGCGTGAAGAACACTTATAGTGTTGTCATTACTAATGTGTACTACACTCCCAACTTCTACTTATAAATTAAATGATATTTATGAATTTTACCTAAAATCAATTTCAATTACGGGGAGAATATAACAAAATCTTCCACTTCTGATTTTTTACTTAATCCCAACTCTTAATTAAACAAAACAAATATTTGTTTTCAATGTAATATTTTAAAACACAAAAGACATATCTAATTTTAATCATGAGTATAAAATAGTCATTAGCTTTTATCATTATTACTATTTTTTTTTTCCGGTTTTGAAGTATGACTACTATAGTGGAATTTAATTTTCTAAAATTTAATCATTCATGAAAAAAAAAAATGTATAATGGACATTTATGATAGAAAAAAAAATAAAAAAGTCAAGACATTTAACTAAATTTCTCAACACCAAAATCAATCTTTTTTTGTTTAAAATTATATTCAAATATTAGATTTACATCTCAAATATGAAAGTTACATCATAATTAATAAATCAACATTTTTTTTTAAATAAATATATTATTTTATAATTTATTTTGTAAAAAAAAATACAATTTTTTGTATCTATTACCAATATACTATACTAACATAATTAATACATTTTTTATCTACTACCAATATTATATACTAAAATAATTAGAATAGTGATTTTAGCAAATAATTAATGGTTTCATTTTTCAATATTAATATATAATTATGTCAAAATATGATCTCCTAACTTTTACTTATGTAACCATTATGGCTTTAATCACTTTACTAATTTTTTTAATTTGGTAAGAAATCTATACATTCCAAAAAGAATCACATATAGAACAATTACATGATATTTACAAATTTTACAAATAAAAATTTTACAAATAAATTTTAGTTATGTAAAAATATAATGAGTTTAACAATGAAGTAAAACTTTTCCACTCTTAAATTATCACTTAACCTGAACTCTTAATTAGACCCAAAACAATAAAAATCAATCATACTTTTTAAAACAAAAATAATAATTTTATTTTTATCAAAATATGTGGAGATCATGTGGTGTGATAAAGAGTTTAAGGTATTATAAGGATGTAATCAACCCTGATATAAAAGATCAAAATTATCTTTTGACAAGTGTAAAGAAAAAAATAAGCATTGTGAAAATAAGAACAAATTCTCACGAGCTCCATAGTGAAACTGGGCATTGGTCAATTCCTAAAACGCCATGGGATGAAAGAATGTGTCACCTTTGTGACACTAAGAAAGTTGAAGATGAAAAACATTTTCTCTTAGATTTTCAAGCATATTCCCAGATTAGATCTCGTTTTCATCTCATTTTCAAAATATTTGACACACTACCAACCTTCCTAACCTCTTAACTCAAAAAAACTATGGTGATCTTGGAAAGATTCTCTTAATTCATTTCTAGCACACAAACACAATTCCAAAGAATCACAAGTAATCACTTACCCTCTTAAGGTATGATAGACCAATTCAGTCTTAGTTGCCATTAATCATCATCATCATCATCATAAAATAATCATCAGTTTTTATCATGCGGTATTTTTTTCATAAAGCATGGTTACTATAATGAAATTTAAATTTATCAAATTTAATCATTCATGAAACTTCATTGAATAATGGACAATTGTAATTTCAAACAAGGGAAATTGTTGTAAAGCATCTAGTCCCTACCTCATATGCATTTTAAGTGTTTGTATAAATGCGATGTCATAAATTCAAAACCATTGAAAAATCATGTCAATATAATATTCTTTGCCGTTCCTTCAGAGCACGTATTAGATTACCATGGCCTTCTTTCTAGACGTTCGATGAAAGCCATCTAGACATCTTCTAGTGATGAAGCCTCGTGGGGAAGGTATCAATTTCTTTGAAAACTAGTTTTACCTTTGCAATATGGATTTCAATAAACACCCCAATGTCTAATTATGGGGATGAATACCCAAAGCATATACTAGCAAAGATGAACAATAGAATTGGTCAATTCCTAAAATGCCATGGGATGAAAGAGTGTGACACCTTTGTGTCACTAAGAAGGTTGAAGATGGAAAACACTTTCTCTTAGATTGTCGAGCCTATACCCAAATTAGATCTCATTTTCAAAATATTTGACACACTACCAACCTTCCTAACCTCTTAACTCAACAAAACTATGGTGATATTGGAAAACTTATCTTAATGCTTTTCGAGCACAAAAACAAAATTCTATAGAATCACAAGTAATCACTTACCCTTTTAAGGTCTGATAGACCAATTTGGTCTTAGTGGACGTTAATCATCATCATCATCTGAAAATAATCATTAGTTTTTATCATGCGACATATTTTTCATAAAGCATGGTTACTATAATGAAATTTAACTTTATCAAATTTAATCATTCATGAAAGAAAATTGAATAATTGACAATTGTAATTTCAAACAAGGGAAATAGTTGCAAAGAAGATAGTCCAGGGCTCATATGTATTTTAAGTGTTTGTATAAATGCGACGTCATAAAATTCAGAACCATTCAAATATCATGTAAATATAATATTCTTTGTCGTTCCTACAGAACACGTATTATATTCCCATACCTTTTTGCTTGGTCGTTCGATGAAATTCGTCTAGATGACTTCTAGTGATGAATCTTGGAAGGGATGAAATCAATTTATTTGAATACAAGTTTTACCTTTACAATGTGGATTTCAATAAACATCCTGATGTATAATCAGGGGATGAATACACATAGATCCTACACTAGAAAATATGGAAAATAAAATGGAGATAAACCTTGCAAGATATTTCTTGACAAACCTGAATGGATACCAATTGTTATCCCCAAATGACCCATCCCACATCTAATCAATAAAAAAGTCTCAAATGCAATTAATAAAGAAATCTCAAATTAATATTTAACATATGGATTGAAACTGGTAAATGAAAAATAATATCTCAACTTGTATTTCTTAGTGTGGCTGCTAAATACCACAATAATGTTGTTCATTGGGGAGAAGTGTGTATATTAGATGGTGAATCAATTGTTTAAAACAAAGCTTTTGTAACCGCTTTAATTTCTGCAATTATTTTACCAGGAAGCATGAGATAATGTGTTGTGACTAGTTTAGGAGTATGAGGTCAAACCAAAAGTGATTTAGATTACTTCAGGTGTCCCTATAGATATTTGGTAATAGAATTTATGGAAATATTTATTGCGGAGATAATCATTAATTTAGCTTACTTTACTCAATAGAAAATTAGATTTCGAGGTAACAATGGTATAATTCCATTATGAAGCTGATTTCGGGACAAGAAAAATAATGTAATAAGCCATCAATATTCACAGAGACCAACAACAACCCATCATAAATTTGAATTGTTTCCAGGGAATTAAGATTGATTTTTGGACATATGGTGAGATGTAGAGCATGTGTCCAATGACTGATGGAATTTTGGATGTACCTTCAAACCTTGCAAAATCATACAATTCTCCCTTTTGTAATTCGAGTTGATGCACCAGGTGTGAACAAGGATGAGGTATGATAGCAACACGCTCCCCAAAAATACAAATAAAATAGGTTTAAATATCTTGAATATGGAAGGTTAAATGAAGATTCGAAATTGAGAAACTCTGGTGCCAATATTGATTGTTTGAATGATTAAGTATAGCTCGGATCAACAATATCATAATGAAACAAACCAGAGTAAATTCACCCATGAAAACAAACAAATGAATTATCCTCTATTGACAAACCTATCGAAGTTATCAACTAGAAATGGAATTTATTTTCCACCATTTGAAACAATATAATAAATTATGAAAATTTACATACTAGGTATAAATAAATAAAACTAAACCAAATCTCGGGAAAATTTTGCTAGTCTAAATAATATCATATTATTAAAAACACTCATGATATACATTAAATTATAACCTAATAAATCTCAAACAAAACATTAATTTATGTAACCACTTTAATTTTTGAAAGTATTTTACCAGACAACATGAAATAATGGGTTGTGACTAGTTTAGGAGCATGAAGTCAAACCAAACTTGATTTAAATTACTTCAAGTGTCCCTACATATATTTGGTCATAAAACTTAGGGAAAAATTTATTGTAGAGATAGTCATAGAAAAATCAAGTAATAATCCAAAACACTCCACAGAGCCTAGCAACAACCCATCATAAATTGAAATTGTTTCAAGACAATTAAGATTGATTTTTGGACATATGGTGAGATCTAGAGTATATGTCAAATGACTGATGGAATTTCTGATGTCCCTTCAAACCCTGCAAAATCATACAATTCTCCCTTTTTCTCATTCGCGTTGATGCACCAAGTGTGAACAAGGATGAGGTATGATAACAAGATGCTCGCAAAAAATAAAAATAATCTATGATTAATTGTATCAAATATGACAGGTTAAACGGAGATTCGAAATTGAGAAACTATGGTGCAATATTGATTCTTTGAATGATTTAGTATGGCTTAGATCAACAATATCATAACGAAACAAACTAAGGTAAATTCCTCCATGAACACAAACAAATGAATTATCCTATATTGACAAAACTATCGAAGTTATCATCCAGAAATGAAATTTATTTTACACTGTCTCCAACAATATAATAAATTATGAAAATCTACATACTAGATATAGATAAAAAATAACAAATGAAAGATTTGGTAGATTTCTCTAGTCCAAATAATATAATATTATTGAAAACATTCATGATATAGATTAAATAACTCTAATTTATGTAACATTCATGATATAGATTAAACCTAATAACTCTAAAAGAAAACATTCATTTATGTAACCACTTTAATTTCTACAATTATTTTATGAGGCAACATGAAATAATGGGTTGTGACTAGTTTAGGAGTATGAAGTCAAACGAAAAGTTATTTAGATTACTTCAAGTGTCCCTACAAATATTTAATAGAACTTCTAGAAAATTTTATTGCAAAGATAGTCCTAGATCGAGCTTACATTATTCAATAGAAAATTGGATGGTGAGGAAACAATGGTATAATTCAATTATGAAGGTGATTTTGGGACAAGAAATATCAAGTAATAAGCCATAAATATTCACAGAGACCAGCAACAACCCATCATAAATTCATAAATTTATATCATTTCAAGAGAATTAAGATTGATTTTTGGACATATGGTGAAATCTAGAGCATGTATTAAATGACTTATGGAATTTATGATGTACCTTCAAACCCTACAAAATAATACAATTCTCCCCATTTGTAATTCGTGTTGATGCACCAGGTGTGAACAAGGATGAGGTATGATACAACAAACACCCAAAAATTAAAAATAAACTATGTTTAAATCTCTTGAATATGACAGGTTAAATGAAGATTTGAAATTGAGAAACTCGGGTGTCAAAATTGATTCTTTGAATGATTAAGTATGGCTTAGATCAGCAATATCATAATGAAACAAAATGAAGTAAATTCCACCATGAACACAAACAAATGAATTATCCTCTATTGATAGACCTATCGAGGTTATCATCCATAAATGAATTTTATTTTGCACTATGTGCAACAATATAATAAATTATGAAAATCTACATATTGGATATAAATAAACTAAACTAAATGAAAGCTCGGGAAAATTTCGCTAGTCCAAATAATATCATATTATTGACAACATTGATGATATAGATTAAATTATAACCTAGTAACTCTTAAATAAAACATTAATTTGTCTAACTATAATTTCTGCAATTATTTTACGAGACAACATGAAATAATGGGTTGTGACTAGTTTAAGAGCATGAAGTCAAACCCAAAGAGATTTACATTACTTCAGGTGTCCCTACAGATATTTGGTAATAGAAATTATGGAAAATTTTATTGCAGAGATAGTCATAGATCGAGCTTACTTTACTCAATAGAAAATTGGATGTTGAGGTAACAGTGGTATAATTCAATTATGAAGGTGATTTATGGACAAGAAAAATCAAGTAATAAGCCAAAATTATTCACAGAGACTAGCAACAACCCTTCATAAATTTAAATCATTTCAAGAGAATTAAGATTGATTTTTGGACATATTGTGAGATCTAAAGCATGTGTTAAATGATTCATGGAATTTTTTATGTACCTTCAAACCCTACAAAATCATACAATTCTCTCATTTTCTAATTCACGTTGATGCACCAGGTGTGAACAAGGTTGAGGTATGATAGGAAGATGCTCCCAAAAAATAAAAATAATTTGTGTTTAAGTGTCTCAAATATGACAAGTTAAACGAAGATTCGAAATTGATAAACTATGGTGCAAATATTGATTCTCTGAATGACTAAGTATGGCTTAGATCAGTAGTATGATAATGAAAAAAACTGAAGTAAATTCATCCATGAGCACAGACAAATGAACTTTCCTCTACTGACAGATACATCGAAGTTATCATCCATAAATGAAATTTATTTTTCACTATCTGCAACAATATAATAAATTATGAAAATCTACATACTAGATATACATAAAAAAACAAAAAACAAATGAAATATCGAGAAAATTTCGCTAGTCTGAATAATATAATATTATTGAAAACATTCAGGATATAGATTAAATTATAACCCTAATAGATCTCAAAGAAAAAAATAATTTCTATAACCACTTTAATTTCTGGAATTATTTTACCAGGCATCATGAAATAATGGGTTGTGACTAGTTTAGGAGCATGAAGTCAAACCGAATGTGATTTAGATTACTTCAAGTGTCCCTACAGATATTTGGTAATAGAACTTATGGAAAAATTTATTGCAGATATAGTCATAGATCGAGGTTACTTTACCCAATAGAAAATTGGATGTTAAGGTAATAGTGGTATAATTCAATTATCAAGGTGGTTTTGGGACAAGAAAAATCAAGTAATAGGCAAGAAATATTCATAGATACAAGTAAAAAACCATCATAAATTTATATCATTTCAAGAGAATTAATATTGATTTTTGGACATATGGTGAAATCTAGAGCATGTGTTAAATGACTGATGCAATTTCTGATGTACCTTCAAACCCTACAAAATCATACAATTATGCCCTTTTGTAATTCGTGTTGATGCACCAAGTGTGAACAAGCCCGAGGTATGATAGAAACACACTCCCAAAAAATAAAAATAAACTAAGTTTAAATCTCTCGAATAGGACAGGTTAAACGAAGATTCGAAATTAAGAGACTCTGGTGCCAATATTGATTCTTTGAATGATTAAGTATGGCTCATATCAACAATATCATAATGAAAAAAACTGAATTAAATTCCGCCATTAACACACACAAATGAATTATCCTCTATTGATAGACCTATCGAATTTATCAACCATAAATGAGATTCATTTTTCACTATGTGCATCAATATAATAAATTATGAAAATCTACATACTAAATGTAAATTAACAAAACCAAATGAAAGCGCGGGAAAATTTTGCTAGCCCAAATAATATCACGTTATTGACAACATTCATTATATAAATTAAATTATAACCTAATAAATCTCAAACAAAACACATATTGAACCAACCAATTATTTTTCGATACTAGATAGAAGCAAACCATCATTTTGGAGCAGAAACACACCTAAAAGTATTATGCAATCTTTAGCTTAAGTTTTATGCAATACACAATGCGATGTTCTCAACTACTCTCCAATACACGATGCGATACTCTACAATATATGATGCTAGGTAGTTTCATACTTTATTTATTTATAAAATACCTTCTTGTGACAGTATGATAGTGAAAACAACACCTCACAAAAGAACAGGTAAAGCGCGTAGAAGAATTAATAATGAATTTTAGTTATCCTAGACACCTTGAGAGCTAACCTAGACACCTAGGAGAGAATGAAGTATACTTATTGAATGAGATAAGGAATCTATTTATGTTAATGTGTGAATCTGAATGAAAAATAATTTAAAATTATTTGTATTGAAATTGCATCATTCTACAGTTAATTTTTTTTTTTTTTTTTTTTATGATGGCTCGACAACATTTAATGCTTCCCTTTTTTAATGAGGGCTCAATGATAGACATCAGTAATCTCAAGTCCAACCATGCTTGCAATCCATAGTTATGAAGACTACCATAGAGACATATTGCCAAGTTTTTTTTTAACATTTGTGGCACGATTGTTGATGAACACATCTCAACAAAGAACAGAGCATGGAGTGGATGGATATGTCACATGTGATGAATATCTACCTTGAAGTAGTTCGAGCGGCCTTGGGATATTTTTATATCCATATCCTCATCGCCTGATTCCAGGGTAGTCCAAGGTAGTATTTAGGTTCGAAGTGGTATAGTGATATTTCACGTAGAATAATGTGCATATTAAGTTAGGTATGGGTGGTCAATAGTTTACTTCCCTTTAAGTTGTTAATCTATCATGAACTATTCAGTGGGGCACGAGCTATTAAGTTTCTTGATGTGTTGTCCCTTGAGTCCATCATTATATAAGTATCCAATTCTAGTTTGTAGAGTTAGGTATGTGTGTTGAATAGTTTAGTTCCCTTTAATATATTTAGCTATGATGAAATATTAAGTTTATTCCTACATTGTCCCTTGAGTCCATCATGATATAA
This sequence comes from Picea sitchensis, assembly GCA_010110895.2. Classification (NCBI taxonomy): domain Eukaryota; kingdom Viridiplantae; phylum Streptophyta; class Pinopsida; order Pinales; family Pinaceae; genus Picea; species Picea sitchensis. The sequence goes on along the minus strand of SNQJ01S0074718.1, from coordinate 5,534 downwards.
GTATCAAAGTCTAGTTCGTAGTAATTTGATGTTGGACATCTCTATCCCAATACTAGATATTGTACATAACCAAAGACAATGGACTAGCTATAATATACTGGGTTGTATACAATAAATAGATAGAATACATCAGTTGCATGCTTTAATGATGGGTCTTTTCCCACATTTCATAAAAGTTTGTTGGTAAAAATGAAATAAAAATCATCATGGGATGACCAATGTTAATATTTATTTGAACAAACCATGATCAAATAATTATAATTTAACCGCAGACTGACGCACAGATTGAACGCGATTGTAGAAAAAAAAAAAAAAAGATGTTGTGGGAAAAGAGAACATGATGGATTTACTCTCAGTAGTTACAAGGAGTAAGTTTTTGAGTGAATTGTTCAGTGAAGAGTACATAAGAACTCTCACATATGAGCATCTTTTGATCGGATCGACTGCAACTTCATTCACCATTTCTCTGAATGTCGAGAAAAAATTTCTACATGAAAGGATATTGAATAGAAATAGAAAATATATATTGACGTCTTTATAACACATCCAAATAAAACAAGAAACTATAGAATACATGAATGTTATATTTCTCTTTGAACTGAATTTTCCAAGAATAAATTGATTAAATTGAAGTCTCGTACATAACTCGAAATGTGATGATATCCTCAATCAGTTCAATCAAACTGAGAGAAACTTGTTGCAAAGTTTTCATTGTACAAGTGGAACTTTTAACAAGAAAGAAGTTTGAATATATTGTGGTACTCCTTGCATTAAATATCCCATCACTCTTTATTTTAATATTCTGAGTTCCATATGAAGTTGCTCGTTCTGTTAGATGCATCATTTATACCTTTACAAACTGTTATAAATCCAGTTGATAAAATCAATTCTTGAAATCAAATTCACTTCATATACAAAGGTTACAAGCAATATTGGTTGGGTTTATCCCTTTCAACAAATTTTGATAGTTTTCATTGTACCCATCCCTGGATAGAAACTACCTCTAGGCAAAACCTTACTTTTGACCTGTTAAGAGTTGGGAAGGAAAGTTGTCTCTGTGGATAAGGGAAAAGTGATGTGAATGATGATGGTTTTCTCTGCAATGACACTTTCTTTTTTTGTACTTGATAAATTTAGGTCATATACTGATTTTGTATCCTGAATTTGTATTTTCTAAAGTATGCCTTAGGAGTACTAAGATTACTTTGGAAATTTTTTCAATTACGACATCATGGAAGATGCAAGGTTTCAACATAGTAAAACAATAGGGTTTGAGAAAAACCATAGATGTCTCGTTAAGGTGGTGCTGACATAGACCATGGCCCCTGGGTTAAGAGTTTATATTTTTATAGATTCACATTTAAGGGCTTTATTCATTGTTAAACAACCAATGATCAAGTAAAATTATAATTATAATTATGATGTTGATAAAAAGTTACCATGTATACAAATTTAAACATTGTCCATACCTTGGGGAAAACCTCATGGATCATGGATCCAGATTTGGAGTCTCAGGTGATGCAACAACCCAAGAGTGTTCTCTGACCAAGGAAAAAGGAAGAGGTATATATTGGTAACTCTGTATGAAAACATTTTGAAAGAAAATATGAGAATTCGGTAATTCTATGCTCAAAGTAGATTCAAGAATTGCCAAATAGTATCCTGTCTAGTACTCAAAAAATATATTTTTTAATTGTAAAGGGAAGTCTCCATGTATCTGACAGTAGCAATGCAGAAAAATAGGAAATCCCTCTCCACAAAAGAGTAGTTTTATTTCTGGTAAACCTCCACAACCAGGGATGTCATTTGCATATAAGTAATGTTTATTCTTATTTAGAGAAGAAAATACAACTATAGAAGAATAGACCTGAGTCAAAATAAATCAAATTTATTTTCACCTTTAAACAAATATGTATGGATATATACCACGATATTGTCAATATTTTTAGATGAGAATCTCCACAATGATGACAGCGAATGGATACAGGCACGCCACAATCATGCTCGATTAACAAAGGTTCTCTAAACTTTCCAAGGTCGCAGTGATTACTCTGATTTTCGTTCAACATCCCGTAAAAAATACCTCGAGGGTTATAGATTTACTAAGGCATGCCAGGGATGAAAAAAAGGTCATTGAAAGCCACCAAATCACTTCTTAGATGAGCGTTGAGAAAAGAAACCATAATTCCAACATAAAATCTGCAATAGGCTTCTGTGCTACCTCGTTCTTGCAGAGGTAGTAAGTCGTGAAGAGCAGTTGTGACATTCATTATAACGATATACCCTTACCATACCATCTCATATGGCTTGGACCACCAGCTGCATGAATTTAATAAATAATCTCTTATTTATAACCTGACTATTACAGGTGTACATTTCTGGGTCCATGGAAAAGGAAACTCTACACTTCCAACCCTGCTGGTGTACCTATGGACATTTTCTATATAGTTAATTTTTTTTAAATAAATTAAAGAGCATTGGGTTTCAATATTTTTCCATTGCAACAATTCCATAAAGGTCCATTGCAAATCTCCATTGCAACAATGTTGGTTGGATTGCAGCACTGGAGAAGGTCGTACATATTTTGAGACCGTGGTGGACATTGTTGTGAAACAATTTCGAGTCTGAGGCGATGACATACAAGGCAGTGCAACGATCTGACACTTTTGAGAGTGAGGAAGACAACATGCAGTGACAAGAAATTCCGAAAATCCCGCTTCCACTTATGTGGCTCTTTGGAAGCATTTTGAAATTATTAATTTTTAAATCAATATTCAGCTCTGACAAATGCTTAAATAAAACTCGAATATACTAGGGACAATCAAAGCATGTTGATCGCTACGTGAGTTCCATAGTGCCTTGATGGAGGCATAAGATATATCATGACTATAGTAGGGAAAATATGATATTTATCATAGGCAATTGACCCAAAAAATAAAATCAATACATTTAACTCTTTCTCAGCATTGAGATCATTTTTTTTCTCTAAAAGTCTACCTGAAATTGAGTAATTACATGATAATTAACAAACCAATATTTTTTTTTTTTTAAATAATTATATTATTTTATAATTTCTTAAGAAGAATTAGCTTATTTTATAAAAAAAATTCTAAAACTATTTGTAGAAAACATATATTTTTGTATCTACAATTAATATTCCTTTTTTTAAGTATATTCTTTTTTCCTCAGAAAAAAACGTAATTATATTCATCCAAAGATAATCAAATTAAATTTTGTAGGTGCCAAAGGCACAACCCAATCCTGGGTAGAATATCCCAAAGGGACACAAAGTAGCTAGTTGGAGATCCAAAAAAAGAAAAGACATAAACTGATAGAATCCCTTAATAGGCCAGAAACCCTTTACAAGAGAGCCCATCACATAAATAAAACCCAAAATCGTATACCCAAACAATCCCAAGAGGTCGGAACCACCAAGTCCAAGTGATATGTAAAACATCACAAGCCGAACCAATTTGCAGCGATGATGATGAACCCCAAAACAACATCAGTAAACCATGAACTGCACACCCACTCCAAGGAACTCAAGGTGTAACCCTGCACCATACACCCAAGGAAAGGACCTCAAAGTTCTGGCACAACCTCCGCCAGATAGTAAAAACATCAACGGTCACCGAAAGGAGCTAGATATGGACATACATCAAACCTTGAACAACCGAAGAAACAAGATAGAGTAACCGCAAGAAAGGAACAATATAACACAAGGATATCACTTAGAAGATTCAGATCTGAGTAAAAGAAACCTAGGAAACATCCAAGGAGGAACACCCATCAACTAGACGACAACTTGACATCAAAACCGGATCCGCCCTCAGAGCATACACCAAAGAAGCGGCGAGGCACGTAGAGGATGCATACACCAAAACATTCATCCTTGGATGAAAAAGGAAAGGAAAATAGATCCCTTCCAAACCCACTGCATCAAGAAACACGGATCTATGAGAGATCCTCAGGCGACTGCAGAGGAGAAAACCATTGGGCAAGGAGCCTGGAGTATTCAAGCGATCTTCTTCATTGAATGGAAAAGGAGCAACACTAGGAGGGATAAGTCTACTTTGGACTTCTTCGAGAACCCTCGCAGAGAGAGGAGGTGCATGAGCACTGGAGTCTGTGGCTAGGGTTTCCCCCAGCTGCAGAGCCCTCCCCTTTTTTAAGTATATTCTATATTAATTATCGACAAAATTTACATAGGAGCATATAAGTAAATTCACACGTTTTATGCGATTAGTTAAGCGATCGTTATTATTTCAAAATAAAGTTAGAGATTTATGTGTATTAAAAATGAATTAACATCTAAGTATTTTTTGGATCAAGTTGGTAGTAAAGTTGGTTTTGACAAGTGTTTTCTAGTGAATGCTTACACGGTCCGGATTCAATCTTGGTAAAGGAAAGATTGCAAGTTACAAGTACGATATTCAAAGGAGATTTCAACAGAGGCATGGTTTCTAAAGGAAATTAAGGAGAAGATCCTCCCATGAGACTTGAGGAAATTATGGCTACACTTTGCTCAATGAGGGAAATAATTAATCATTTATATTGAAGTGTCGATAATACTAGGGACAAATAATCTTCGGTCAAATCTAAAGGAGGAGATGAATGTTGTGGGCCTTAAGAACCCTCTTCACCACCATCCTCATTATTATCTTCTTCTAGTGCAAGTAAACATTATTCACATAAGAAGAATCCCTCTAAGAAGACATCACATAATTGTGACTTGCCTTTATTGAAATTAGATGTAAAATTCGAACTTCCAATTTATGATGGGGAATTGAACGTAGAGGAGTTGGACAATTGGATCAAACAAATTGAAGTATATTGCAAGGTACATAAGATCATAGATGACACTGCAAAGATATAGTTGGATACTATTCGTCTAGGCGGTACAACCTTCATATGGTGGGAGAGTAAGACACGATTTTATCTCATTAAAAAAGGTTAAGTAATTTCTTCTTGGGATGAATTTATTTTTGCAATAAGAAAACAATTTTATACATTGTCTTGTGTGCAAATTGCAATAATAGAATGGCAACATCTAAGACAAGGACAAGAGAAAAATGTTTAAGTATATACATAGGAATTTAAGAAGAAAGAATCATCTTTAAGAATTATGTTATATACTCGTGAAACTCTTCTAAAGTATATTGGTGGGATACATTCATATCTTCGACACACTATATTGATGTTTAAACCTACTAATATTGATGAAGTGCTAGTACAAGCTACTCATCTCGAAGCTAGAAAGGGAGAGTATGTGATTGAGGTTAAGAAGCTACACAAGTTTGAGAACAAATCAAAAGGAAAATGGAAGAGTAAGAAATAAACTACAATAAAGAAAGATGAAGAGAAACCTACATGTCCTTATTGCAAAATTGCAACATGCCAAATATAATAAATATGTAGAACAAAAATAAAATGCTAGAAATGGAAGAATAGCAGTAATATAACCAGCATAATCTCCACAATAACATAGAAATGATATAAGAACAACAACATAAATATCACTTTGATTCAAAAAG